>JAOQGN010325237.1:0-21988 GCA_027564295.1 Himantozoum antarcticum
ATAAGTACTCTCATCACAGGTACTCTCATCACAGGTACTCTCATCACAGGTACTCTCATCACAGGTACTCTCATCACAAGTACTCTCATCACAGGTACTCATCATAGGTACTCTCATCAAGCAATATTGATATTGTAGCATCCTCAATAAGAAGTGCGAGAGCAAGAAGTGATTTATTTTCTTCCAGCAGACGGTCTCCAAGTCTAGATGGTTTAAATTCTAGTCGTCATTCAGAAAACAGGTAATTATCACCCTATAGCTTGATGCATGTGACAGTGTAGTATGCTTGTTACATCAATTGTCATTACGAACAATTTTCTAATTATTTTGCTGACATTACATCTCAGAAGTATCTATGTATAGATGATACTAGGGTACAATATCAACTACTCTAGTCTATGCTCAGTAAGTATATTCTGTTGATTATTTACTGTAGAGTGATCCGCTCCCAAAGTTTACAACTGAGGTGATCAATCTCTGGCTGCTAGAAATGTTATTTGATGTGATTATTTTAGTGTTCACCCATTTTGTTAATGTTTACTGTGAGGCACTGAGGTTATTTAGGTGTGCATGTATTTTTCATCTCGTTTGTCTTGTTCACGTTGCTTTTCCATTTTCGCACGAAATAATTATTCCGCTCTTGCACTTTTTTATTTTTATAAATTTTATTTCTACACGGGAAGAAATAGTTCACTATTTATATGTCCACACTTTTTGTGTTTCTCGGATATAATCACTCTTTGTCCTGCTCATCACAATCTAACACTGTATGCATTTGTGAAAGATCTCAAATGGTCTATGCCTAAAGTTTGGTCAAATTAATGGTTTAATCTGAAATTGGTAGGATAAATTGAAATAAATTTAATTGGAGATCCCAATTTTTGCAAAAAAAAGTATTGTTAATGCGCAGGCATACCTGATGGTTCGACTTCTAATATGGGTTTATGGTATAACATGACCTTGTAAATAGATATTGATGTTGGTTGCCTGTGAATTGGTATTGTGACAATAGTGAAACTCTACCAGGAAACTAGCTTATTAATTATCGCAGTCAGTGTGACAATTTGGTAGTGCTATGCTACCATCGGATCATGTACCATTTGATGACGGCCCCGTCAATACCATAAAGTCAACCTGATCTTTTGAATGTCACAACAAAATTCCTTCATCTTTTATGTAATCATAATTTTAATTTTCTTATTGTCGTGCTCACTTTAGATCACCAGCTGTTAGAGCTAGTCCTAGTCTATTTGAAAAGACCCGTTCTCCAGCACGACATGTATCACCTGTGCAAAGTCCTGGGCTGCTGGAGAAGGCCAGGATATCACCCGCCCCTTCCCCCGCTCCTTCCCCCGCCAGGAGACAAAGCCCATCTCCTAGTCCAGCCTTCAGACGACTTCAAGAAGAGTTGGCCCAGCATGACACTCTAGAAACTGATCAGGGTCAGTGCATTATAGATGTCCACAACCATGTATAAAGAGGATAATCACTTTACTATTATATGTAGCTGTGATATGAGCCCTATTTGAGGTGTAGCCTAGCTAGAAACCACAGATCATTTGAGGTGTAGCCTAGCTAGAACCCACAGGTCATTTGTTGTGTAGCCTAGCTAGAACTCACAGATCATTTGTTGGGTTGGGAGTTCTAGTTAGGTGCGGCTGATTCATGTTTGGAGTGTGAAATATAACTCATATTTTGTAAACCCTTATTATATATAACACAGTGCCCGGATGTTGAGCTATTATATGTGAAAGACCCTTTGTTAAAATCTGATGACCAGTCAAATTAATTTGTTGTGAGTGAAATTTCTTAATAATGGAACACCAGTTCAATATTTATTTTCTTTATGGATTCAGAGTTTATGCATTGAAAGAAATGTCTAGTTCATTGTACATTGTAACTTTTAGTGTTTTGTAATTTGCTAACTAGCTTCACGGTGATTAACACTGAATTATTTGTTACAAATATTTTAGAACCTGAATTGGATACAGGCCGGCGTGGTAGAGAAGTGTCAAGGTCTTTTGAACGAACGTCCACACCAACAGAACGCACTCCCCGAGCAGACATCCATGACATACATGCTAGCCACAGTGTGAACACTTACGATAAAAGCCTAGATGTACATAATAGTAGTAATGAAAATGAGAAAGATGAAATGGACATACTTAACTCCTCTCATGACACTTCTAATATATTAAATGTTCTACAAGCGGACACCTCCCCAGATAACAGCACATCATATCAGGAAACTAAGCTAAGAAGTGACGTGTCTGATAATGAGGTCAGCTCACCTTCAAATTACCCATTTAGTGGCAGCAATCTGTTTGGTAAAAGTATACGCAATCATAACGATAGCTGCAATTCAAGAGGCAGAGCTCAAACATCAGAGTTTAGCCCTACCAAGACGCTAGACAGATCGATAGATGGATATGAAGATAGACCAGAGAGCAGGCAATCCTCCTTATCTAGTTATAGCTTTACAAGACCGGTAAGTGCCTGTCTGTCTGTCTCCCTAATAGACATTGCAATTTTCATAAACACAAAAATAGTTGCAATATATCGTTTTGATCGTAAGATTGTGGGTAGTTTTCAAGGGAATTTGGTGCTTTATGCGATGCAGGGTGTAATTCACGGAATAGAGGTTAAAAAGCTGAAAACTGTGAAATCTTTCAGGTGTTAACAAGCCCAGTGCATTGTTTTGAAATATCTCTCCCGGCACTTTTGACAAAGATGCATAATTACTACAAAATTAAATAATATTACTTATTGGAAGAACTTGTTGGATAATTAGTTGCTTACTTTGCACATACGTATTACAACATGAGATGAAAGTGAGCGTTTTACCATTAAGTAAACCAGCAAGTTGTGAAAGATTTTTAGATTCTATTATTACGGCAACTTTTTACGCCCCTGAATTAAAAATAGCCTCCCCCCCCCCTCTCCCACATCCCACAATGAACCCGGACACTGGTATCGGGACGCTTAAAAAATAATGTCTCAATAAAGATATAGAAAAAATAATAAAATTCATGATAAATGATGCACTGTGGCAGGTCACCGCAGTTGATTGTGGAATGGAATAAATTTATTCATTGATTAGTTCGGGTGGCTTCTGCCATTGAATGTTTATTTCATACCACACCGCGTGGGCCAAACTACACAGTTTCAGTGTGCCGAATAATTTTGTGAATGTCATAGATGAGAAACTGGGAAGTGAGAAGTTTTTACAGGAAAGTTTAGCTGCTGTTCATGCTTTTGATTTGGGTAGAAGCGTATAGAAATGAGGTTATCATTGAATCACGCAAGGTAATAGAAAGAAGAATAAAAATTATATGAAACATTTTTATTCATATCAGTTGTAAAATATATATTTAACGATGACTGCTTGGCTGTATCGCTTACAAAAAAGTAAAATGACAATAATCAAAAATCCCGCGACTCTCAACGATGATATTTTTATCAGTATTTTGTCGTGGGAAAAATATTGTCTCATAAATAAATATCAATAATTTATACTCACATTTACGGTATTTTTTATCAATCAATAATTTTTAATGCTATGTAGCGCTAATTGCATATTTGTGGATTAGGTTTGGTTAATGAGGTGAACTTGCTGTGAATGAGCATTTGTGTCATCTGCTGTGTATTTATGTTAGTTTTGTCCTGATACAATCCAGGTATCTGGATTAGAAACCTATATGGACAAAAGTATCAACTGTCTCAAAAACTAGAGAACAAGAAAATCTGGTAAAAAACTAACAACAGTCGGCAGCTGCTATTTCGTTATTTCTGTATTCCAGTGATGCTTTATGAGCTGTAATACTATTCAGATACCGAGAGACCATAAATGAGGGTCTTGTAACTGGATGTCAAAGTTGAAATTGAGAACATAGTTTATGACAGTAAAGGTTATTTTGTTTGCCTGCCTGTCTGGGGACTGGATTCCTATTTAGATTTCAATCTGTGAAGAAAATTTTACCTTTGTCAGTTTCCCTAAGCGTTAGCGGTACAGCCTAGTATAATAATGGAACAGATAGCAAACTTTGCAGGTCGAAGTGGTAGAGCTGGTAGCGCGACACCTGGTCTTTCAGCGCTCTGGTTAACTGCAAATGTGTGGTTTCTAGTCTCACGTACGACCTGGAGGTATTTCTCTCAGAGAATATCTTCCCTCCTTGCCAATCGAACTGATAATAATGCCACCCAATTTGCAGTGGGTTCAGTCGACTAGCTCCTGAGTCCTGGTGCTAATTGATTACCACTTGGAATAATATACCTGGCGAGCATGATAATTATGTTACATGTATTAGTATTATTGTCAAGCTGTTATTTTCTCCAGATCACTCAGGATTGGGAAATTATATTGTCACTAATATGTTTGTGGATGTTTGTAGTGAAATGAATGCGACTTTATACTTTCGATCTACATTTGAAGCTTATCAGATCATTTCTATCACCATTACATTGTTGAAATAGTATTGATAATAATTTGTTTATTTGCGTAGCCATTAATATGATGTTGCTTAGCAAAAATATCATCTCCAAGATTGATTTGACATAGTCCCACACAAGTTGTGATTTTCTTCAAACTCACCATTTGTGTTGGAAATTGTCAATGATTTGTAATAAAATGAAATTGTAATATTAGAATTGTAATATTGTCAATGAAATTGTAATATTAGAATTACATGTATAATGACTACAGACTTTTTACTTATCTCATATTCCGAATTCACTTTTTGAAATTTAGGAAAGTAAAAATTTCTGATCAATAAGATTTGTGTTAAGATCATTTAAATTTATCTGCTTGTTATTTCTGGTTTGAGACAAATTCCGCATTTTGCAAGTTCAAATTGCATTGCTATTTGCAATTGCAAATTTTCATTACATTGCAAAATGCATTATATTATATAGTACAAACTCCACAAATGTATACACAAGTACAACATATCTGTATCATAGAAGTCTCACCAGGACATTCTACAGTGCATGAGCTAGCTTGTGAGTCGAAATTTATTCCATTGAATTAACCTATGCTGGAATGTGAGGTTGAGCTAATACAGTATGCTTCATAAAGCATCACGGAATATGTGAAGTACTGCAGTATAAAATGTGCAGTATTATTGTGTCTGCAGCTGTGAGCAATGAAGGAATAACATCGAGTCTATAATATATTGGAACCCATTGTAGTTGTTCTCAGTCGGCATCAGAACTTGTAAATTAAAACTGTCAAAACCAGCTGTTACAAATGGTGTTGTGATGAATGTTTGGAGGGAGCTAATTCCAAAACTGAACTATTTACCTCGCTGAAGCTATGAATGCTAGACGTGATAGGAACGACTGTTCTGTTCGACTGTTGTGTCCATTTGACAAAAAGACACTGTTACTCCGTCATCTATATTGTGAACAATCTGTTGTGGCAATTCAAACCGAGATCTCAATTTGATGATTGTGAAATCTGCTAAATATAAACATGGTAACATGAAATTTGAGCTAATGCTATTTTCTTTGTGCCAATGTAAATTTATGGTGGATTGCATTTCCTCAGATATAAAAATTACCTTAAATAAAGATATTATTTAAGGTGGTTTATTTAGATACAATAATTTTATGATAATAGTAATAACAACTATGATTAAAACTACTTACAATTCATTGTTGTATTGTTAACAGATAGCTGCTGGAAGCCCTAGGTCTTCTATTGCTGTCAGCCCCCGTAACTATGCAATAGATAAAGAGAAATCAGATGGCCTCCTGAGGAAACTGGAGATGGAAAATTCTACGCTAAAGTTGGAAAATAAGTCATTAAAAGACAAGTATAACAGGGCACAGTGTAAGTTTATAATACCAAGTTCCTACTAATGACATGAATGGTAGATATTTATCGTGGTCGTAATTCAGAATTATCGCACTGGACATGTCCACAATATTATTAATATTCCCGGTATATTTGAGCTGAATTATATAATTATTAGATCATTGTGCTAGCTCCAGCATATATCAGAAAACTTAATGTTAAAATATATTTTGTTTTCTCTCATTAGCGAAACATCTGGACAAAAACCGCAACGTGCCAATTATTATGTGGTTGGTTTGACTCAAATCATGATCTAACCATTTTACTCCGACATTAGAGGCAGGTTTAATTCCTAAGCAGTCCATCTGTACGAATAGTATTTTAATGCAGGCATAATCTAGTATTTGATCAAACAAAGCTCCCCATCCTCATGAGATTTCCGAAATATTGGAAAATATTTTCCTGTCTAGTGTAGTGCAGTGCAGTGTAATGCATCGCCATAATTCTGCACAAGTGTTAGTTGCGGATTCAGGCGGGGGCGGGATTGAATGTATTATCACTAAAATCATACACAATGGCCCACAATATAGGATTATACAGTTATATTATATTTTGAGTGGTAACTGAAAAATCTATCTGTTACTGGATCAAAGTTTTGGCGATGTGTGGAGTAGTGAAATTTAAATATGCATTAATTGATATTTTGAACAGTAAAATTGCAAACATTTAAATTGAAGAATTTGAAGTTTTGGTTTGAAGCTCGCCATTAGCGGAGCAAAATTCTAGCAATATTATTTTCATCTAAGTTTTGACAAGCTTGATTTGCACATATTGACATGAATTAATTTGACTTGATTATAGCCCAAATAGTACACCTGGAGACGAAGTTAAAAACTCAGGACAATGAGCTGCAGAAGTTGAGAAGTGAAATAAAAAAGGAACTGTCTCGCTCCAGACAGAAGAATACACAAGCGGAGGAAAGTCTGCAGGAATCTGCTAGGGAGGAGAAGGACGAGCATAAGCGTAAAGTTGAACTACTCAAAGTTGAGGTATTAAAATGCCATACCTTGCTTTCAGTTACCCTTGTACAGGATATGGTTATAGAAGGAAAGGAGAGGACAAATTCAGCATACTATTCAATTTCGAACTATTAATTACTTATTTGAAATGTTGTTCGCTAAGCTTTTCCAAACTATTTCGACATATAAAGTTTTAAACTATTATATTGTCTATATCATTGGTGATCAAAGTTTGGCAGGACTGATGAGATTATTCTATCACTATTTGTGTGAGTGTCATAATAAGTTATAAATCTATACCAGTACTTTGTAAAAATTTAATTTGCATATAGGTGACGGATCCTATTCTATTGTTTTAATACAGAATGAAAGCTTAGAGAAAGAGCTGGTCGCTGCTAGAAGGATGACAGATACTGCCATTCAGTCATCAAATATTACTAAGATCGTATCGGGATATAAAGTGGAGTCCGCTACACTTCGGGTATGCTCACGTACTCTTATGCCTATTAAATGCATCTGGCAGTATAAAGTTATGGTTGATTTTGTGGTTAAAATTAAAAAAAAAAACTGCGTTTGGGGTTTGTCCACGGACCTGGTGCAACAAAGCGACAATTTTTAAAGATCAAATTTAGTGTTAAAACAGAATTGTAATGATGAGTCTCTTCGTCACATCAACACTCATGTAAACATAAAAAGTCACAACAGTAGTGTTACCATGTTGAATAGAACTTCGGTGTTGTTAAACCATGATAGTTGACTACATTGATCAAGTATGGTAGTTAGCAGTATACAGAAGAGACTCAACCCTGGTTAACTCAAACCCACCAGTTCAGTCTCTGCTCATCAGCTAATGATAATCCGTTACACATAACTCAAACTTTCTCATATCTCAGTCTTTTCGAGCAATCAAATTTGAGTTTCTACTACATTTTCACTAATACAAGATCAAAGTAATCGGCTATCAAACATGAATTGCTTATTAAGCTGAAATTCACAGCCTTTCTCCTTGAATTTTGAACTATCCATGTCCCATTGTAATGCATCATATTTTAGATGTGCTATAAAATAAATTTAAGGAGAAAATAACTGTTTTATCACTCAAACTTCTCATAACTCAAACTTTTTCCTGTGGTCCCCTGAGGTTTGAGTTAAGTAAGCACCACCGTTAGCTATTATTATATATCCAAACAAAATTACTAGCTACGATCATGTTACACATTTTTACCTGTACCAAAACCCCATAAAACCCTTCTTTCACATTGTTTTTGAATTGTCAATTTATTGTTTAGTTTACCTTCCCTATTTACACCACTGTTACTCAAACAATCAATGTTTACCTGTTTTGCAGTAAGTGTAAAAAAGCATTAACTGTTGTAATAGTTATTACTTCTTGTCACATTTTATATGGTTACATCACTATTATAGGATGAAATTAAGAAACTAAAAATAGTTCTAAAAGACTGTGAAAGTAGTCTTGAGAATGAGGCCGATGCTCGCAGACGCTCAGCAGAATCATATCGCAAAGTAAATGAGATGAATAGCATACTGAAGCAGCAGTTAGAGATTGACAGCGGAGGCTCGGTTGCTGATAAACAGGTATCGCAGTCAATGCCGTTTACTGTACATTTATAGCACATGATCACCCACAAATGCAAGCAATGGCTTTGCTTGCTAAAATTACCATTATAACACCTGCGTAACTAAAAATGTAACTATGCTATACTAGTACTCATAGACAAGCTACTTGAAAATAATAAATGACTCTTTCATTGCCAGGTTGTCGGAAATGTCTAACAGGGAAATAGTAGACACAGTAAACAGATTAAACTTGGGTTCCCCACATCAGAGCGTGGAGACCAGTGCTCTAACTGTTGAGCTATCTGTGGCAAAATAATATGTCATACGGTATTGAGTATTCTCAATACTGGTTTGAGTGTATCTTGTAAAGCAATAGGTAACCAAAACACTCATGAATTGGGTGAATCATGATTGTGAATGCATCCGGTGAGCAGACACGACTCTTGCTTATAGTTTTATCACATCCAAACATATTGAAGTTTGCTCTTTGTACGAAAGAGCTAGGATAAGACATTTTGCTATGCCATTTGATGAACAGGATTCAGAATGTTTTTCTCCTGAGCACTTGCCTTTGCAATACTTTATGCGACAAACAAACGCTTTACTATACAGAGTGACACACCAAAGTAACATACAGACACAAGCATGTAACTAATGCTGTAGCCTCAATTTACAGGTAAAGGGAATGGAGACCCGACTCAAGATCACGGAGGATCGATTGTTCCAAGAAAGGGCTGATAGATCTGGCAAACTCTCTGAGATTGAAGATAAACTTCTTAATGAGAATGCTAAACTGCAGGTACTGGGGTAGTGTCTGATACATTGGTGCATCCCTGTATATGCATGTGCATCCATGTGTATGCATGTGCATCCCTGTGCATCCCTGTGTATGCATGTGTATGAATGTGTGTGCGCTTGTGTGTGCGCTTGTGTGTGCGCTTGTGTGTGCGCTTGTGTGTATGATGTGTGTGTATGATGTGTGTGTATGATGTGTGTGTATGTGCATGCCTTCACGTATTCGTCATTTGTAAATCGTACTACCTAATTTATTTTAATATCATCATGTCATCCACCATGTCTAGCACATATTCATGTCTGGATATTGTGTCTGTTCCAGCCATGCATCATATTATTTCTGTAATGAGTATTACATTTGAATTGAATGGTATATTAATTTATAGAACAAGCCTTTTTTATTTATTTAATCAAGCCTTTAAAATAGTTATTCTAAAGGGTATTGTATTTATTAAGAAAAGAAAAGGCTTATTATTAAGGGTAGCAAAATCTTCTAAACCATTTTATCAATGGTAAAATCCGATTGCATGTTTTGTCTATCTTTTTCAACATAGCCTAAATATGCCCATTGTGATTAATACTATAATAGCACGAAAAGTAAGCTGTTAATTTTTTGTTTAGGTTGATGTAAAGGAGTTATCTCGCCAACTCAACAGGGAACGAGAGAAGTACAGAGTGAATGAAGTAAAGCTTCAGGAAATCAAGGAACAGCAGATGAGTCTAAACTTTCTGACACAAGGGAACAGTGGAAGCCGTAGATTCACAGCAGTCCATAGAACCATGGATGGCAAAAAGGTTAGATAGTCTCAGACAAAACTATCAACATAGCTGTGATATGACTATGTGTATCGATTATAATATTTTCATTGTTATATTTTATCATACACCTAAAATTTGTAACACCATGGCCATTCTTAGTTATTATTTTAAAAGTTAATTCATGTGAAGAGTGATTGCTAACATAATAATAATAATAATTTATGTCAAAAATCTAGCGCGAATACCTCAGTGTAATAGTGTCATAATACATTGCCGACTTGTATGAAATGTATAAAAATAAATGTATAAAATGTATGTATGCATGTATAGAAATCGATAAACCACAAGGACAAAATAATGATGAAGACATGAAAGTAACAATATTTGATAACTATGTTGAAAACATTGGTGAAAAGACGAGGCGTAACTTTGTATATTCCAATATAAATGACTATGCAATTAATGTTGCACATTAATTATATTATGGCACATATTACCATTTGATCATTTCAATAGTTCACTTCGTCATTTCTGTTCATATATTGAAGATATTTCCATTTATAGTTTTCTCCAGAAGTAGCAAAAATAGTAGAAACAATACAAAAAGAATCTGGTGCTCAGTTAAATCAAGAGGATGAAGTTATTTCTTACCTCCACAACAAAGAGCGTGCAGTAATGAAGCAACTTAATGACTGGAAGAATGAATTGCAACAACTCAAGGTTTGTTATTATTGTATGGTTTAGTTAGTACTTTCAATGTACACATTAAACACAGGCTATGTGCTGCTTTGTCCTTTGTTAAAGAGGTTCACTTTTAATTTAAAATTTACTTTTATTTCAATTCTTAGTCATAAATTTAGTATCATTGTGTAGGCATCTGATAATCGGTTGTCATTATTCACAACATGCAAAATACTATAGAAACATCAAATAGCATAATTAAATATTATAGGAAAATATGTTTATTAGAGTTATTCCCTCGTTACTGCAAATACTTTAAGATAAGATAACTCCTTCTACAGTATATGACACCTAAAAAGTATAAAATATATTAAAACTAAAAACTAAAATCCCTGCTCCCTGAATCATAGATTGGCAATCTGTTCCCGACAGACAGCACACCTATCTAATTGAGTGTTGTAGTTCAGTTAATTCTCAAATGTTGTTAGCGTAACAGTTGGTGACATTGTGGTGTTGGTGACAATGGTGTTGGTGACAATGGTGTTGGTGACAGTGGTGTTGGTGACAATGGAATCAGTATGGAATGCAGTTTGCTGTGTGTATCTATCAGTTTGTATTACAGGATATGCATAGGCAGCTGGCCAATGAAGGGGAGATGAGGCAACTCCTAGAAGAATTACAAGACTCACGGCAAAGAGTAATGGAAGTCGAGAATGTACTCAAAGGGGAAGTAAATATACTCGGTGAGCATTTTCTACAGTCTGTACAGTCTTGTACCTAAGAAAATGTTTGACCAATTGTATACCATAGTTTTTTAAATAATATTATGGTTGCTTTATATAGCCCATTTCAAATAATATGATGGATACTGTGAACACAATATCGGAAATGTCTCAAGTATTACAAAAATTGGGAAGGTGCTCCTATTCACGTGACTGTGACAAAAACACAGAATTTTGGAGAATGACTTCTGCTTTGGCGTCTGGATCAAGGTATTACCATGGATCCCTTTTCTTGAAATAATTTAATATGTGAGGGAATTGACTTCTTTTGGTATGGTACTTCATTGGTTTGACTATATTTACTATAATTGTCTAATTGTGTTAGTTTACACGATTATAATTTGCTATGGCTTGGAAATTGGCAGCAATATTTTAATGGGACTAATGCATTGCGATGCTCATCCTACATTTCTGGCACAGTAATTACAGTCATTTATTATGTATAGTGAAAGACAAGCATGATTCAATTGCTGCTGTAAAATCTGGTCAAGATAAGATTGAAGCCCTAGAAGCAGAACTTGAGTACCTCAGAGTGCAAGTCAAAGTTGGAGGTGGGACTATGCGCGCTGGAGACTCTTCCTTCAGTGAATACAGCTCAGGTAAGTTATATATAGTGAGCTCACATTCTATTGTACTCTGACTTGGGTACTCCACATTTAAACTCGGTTATCACGTTGTGCTGGCAGTTCTGTTTTGGCAAACCAGGATGGATTGTGCTTCTTTAATGATTTCAAATTTAATCGAGCAACCAGTGCATGGAGGGATGCTTGGTCTTGCACTATATGTATCTACCCAGCTACCACAGTGTTATGATAATTGCCCTTGAGGATAGAAAATAAAAGTTACTCTGATTCTTCTTTTTAGAAGAAGGCACAAAGCTTAAATCGGAACTCAATTCTTTAAGGATTAAAATATCACAGGCAGAAAGAAGTCTGACATTGAATGAGAACGAGATTAGTAGCCTGCAGGTGCAGCTGGACGCTAAGAGTCTCTCATTAGATGAGGCAGTCAAAGAAATAGAGTCAATGAGGCAGGAACGCAACTCCGAAGGATCTGAAAGTGACAAAAAGCAACGCAAGGTTGAAGAGATGCATATTCAGGTAGAGATTTGTTGTACATGTATGTGTTATAACTTTCTATGTTGTATATTTGTTCAGATTTCTTGATTGTCAATATCACAGCTGAAAGTTCATTATAATGCTTATACATGTATAATTGGAGTATGGATATCTTGTCAAACACATATCTCTCATTACTGGTAAACACTATAAAACGATAGAGCATATAAGATATGATATCAATAACGTCATAACATATCGTTTATGGTATATAAACGATATAAGCATGGTTAGATATTTTGAGATATATAAGTATATATCAATAGAATTCGGTCGCCTTGAGTATAATTGGAGTATGGATATCTTGTCAAACACATATCGCTCATTACTGGTAAACACTATAAAATGATAGAGCATATAAGATATGATATCAATAACGTCATAACATATCGCATATGGTATATAAACAATATAAGCATGGTTAGATATTTTGAGATATATAAGTATATATCAATAGAATTCGGTCGCCTTGAGTTATACTTAGATCTTGGAGTTTGGCATCCCAAACCAGAAGTTGGGAACTTAGTCTTATGCGTACTAACCAAACTTAAAAGGAATTTAATTTTACCCTACCAATATATCTAATATTTATTCTAAATTTAATGATAAATGGCAAGCACTTGTAACCAGAAAAACAATCTGTAATAATAATTTAATAAAATGGAAGTTCCTTTACTGTAAAAAATCCAATTATGCTATACTAATAAGGATAAGAATCATCCATGCTAAATCCTACCAGTCATATAAAATGACAAAAACCTAATTATTAACTGATTATAAAAGAATATTCAGGGGTTTACAATTAGATAAATTATGCTACTATTAGTTTCTTGTTTTTTTTATTTTAGTTTTATTTTACTCATAATAATATATCATGGTTTTCAGTGAAAATGCTAAAATGTAATTGAAGTTGTAGAGATCATCTACTATTTAGAGATATAACACTAGTCACAACTAAAACAACTAGGTAGATTTGTGCGCTAATGATATAAAAAATAATATTGTTAGAGAAATATCAGAGACTAAATGGCTCTAAAGGTTCCCATTATTATTTGTTCATAATTTGGCAACACAGGAAACTGCAAGTGATTTTTATAAAGTCAAATTATTTTGAACTTTGAGTGCTGATACATTCAAATGATCTGCTTTTAATGTTGCAATATTGCACCTAAGCTGTTGTGCACCTCAGAGGAGGGGATTTATTGTGTGCACAAGCTATGTTTCTAGTTGAATGTTATAATATAGATTAAAGGCTTGAAATCCGATGTGAGTGCTCTGAAGGAAAAGAATAGTCTGATCAGTCAGGCTAAAGCTGAACTTGAGACCAGAGTTGAGACACTTAGTAATGATATTGATAGTGCTAATTTCAACCTGCTGAGCTCAAGTCGGGACTCTGAGATGTTTAATAACCAGGTAAGACTTGGTAATATAACTTCTCACAATATTTGTTCAGTGCCTAGTTTTTTTTATAATTTGGGTACATGTATATGTGACAATTTTTACAGATTTGTTGCATTACAAATCTGTAACAAATCGATTGATTTTTGTTACAAACGTCCACAAGGTTTGTTAAAGAGATTGAAATTTTGATTTTCATATTTTTGTATCAAATTCTACAAAAAATTCAATTGCCTTTTCATATGAGTTTTATCTCAATTTTCAGTTCTATTCTTCAGACAACAAATCTTTATTGGTAAATGAAACAAAACTTATTGTTAACACGTCATTATTATTTTTAGGAAGTTAACATGCCAAAAACGATATTGTTTATAATTAGTATGCTATTTATTTGTTAAGAAATCTCATTTGGCGCTGGAACTGGTGGAGAAGACAGAAGAGGTAAAAGTTTTGAAGGAGAGGTACGAATCTCTTGAAGCAAAACATATGGAAACAAGGGAAGATTTACTACTTAATAAAGACCACGTGTCAAGGCTAAAGAAACAGGTCGGGTGATTTGTGACTATATTTAACTTCTTAACTCTTTAATTTACAAGGCTACTGCAACTCCAATGATAACGTCTGAGCTTTTAGGTTGAGGCAGAATATGATTAGTTACTGTTATGTTTTGAAATTCTATGGTAGTTCAAGTAATCTTGACAATCATAATAATTATGCTTTACTATACCAGTGATCACTTTATAGCATTACAATATCCTGGCTTACCAAGCCACATGCATAGGGGTTATGTACCCACAGCGATGGGTGGGGGTGAGTGAGGCTAGCATCACAGTAATTTCATAATCTAGTTAGAAGTAACCATGTTTGTTTCAAAATATCCCAGGCTGTAGCGTGGGAGGGGGCATTGTGGAGTTGCTTTCTCATGAAATGGCAAGCACAAGAGGCATCAGCAAGCACAGTACTCAAAGACTATATTAAACTCGAAATGTTCAAGATTATGGTCCCTTGTGAAACTATAAGTTATAGTTCATAATTGTGAAACTATAAGTTATAGTTTCACAATTTATGAATTTTTTTTCTTGACCAACGGATATTCAGAACTTACTCCCTTCACTCACTATTAAGATTTAGACACCCTTTGACTAATAATGGACAGTTTCTATAGTATGTACAATAGTTGAAGCGAGACCATTAAATATGCACAATATTATTTTCCATCTTCCAGGTGGATGATCAGCACCAGCAACTGGTAGCCAAGTCTAGTGAGTTTGAGAACATGACCTCTCGGCTGCACTCCCAGGAACATTCTTATACTACCACTGAAGAACATCTCCTGTCTGCTCAAAAGCAGGTTTGTTATTGAAGATAACAGCTAATATGGTTTAGTTCGGCATTTGAATATAGTGGCATGTGCCACTTGTCAAATTTTGGTGATAACCAACGCTGAAAGGAAATTGCATTCTGTGGAGTTGTCTTCTTCTGATGTAGTACCTTTATGCTTCATGCCAAATTTCAGGCAGTCGCCTCCCTCGTACTAGAGTGAGATAGCATAATTTAGCTAAATGTGCGTATTATAATATTGTTATCCATCATTCCATCAGTGTGATGGTAAGTCGAAATGGTGCTTGAGAGGAAGACATTGATTGGTTCTACAGACTTTGTTCTATAGATATGGAGTGTGATTAGTCAGAAAAAGGTCTAAAAAGGTCGCTTGCTGCTCTGGTCTTGCAGCAATGACATGAGTTAACTGCAAAAACGTGGGTTCGAGTTTCACTTACGACCTGGAGGTTTTTGTCCCGTCGAAGGTTTTTCCTCCTTGCCAATTGAACTAATAATAGTATCACACAAGGCGCAGTGGGTTTCCCTCAATTAACTCTGCTATGGATTACCACTTGAAATAATATGCCTGGCAAGCCCGATATTATTATTAGTGTATTTCACATTATCTTTGTGGTTCAAAATCTGGCAATGCATGTTAAGGTATGATGACCTAATTCAATTCATTAATATAATATTATTGTTCATTTTGATATTTGTAATTGCACTGTACATGTAAATGGTTTAGCAATAATATTACAAATAGAATAATATAATGACTTTCAACTTGAAAACTTTATAGCTCAATTATAGCCTAGCTAGAGTGCCTAGTTGCATAGATGTGGAAGCATAACTCCCACAACATAATGACTGATTTGGAATTACCATTATACTCAATCACTCGCATGCTGTTTACTTGTTAACAGATTGATGAACTAAAGACTGAGCTATCTCTTGAGAAGCTGAACTATAGCAAGTTGAAGTCGGAGGCGGAAAGGGATGCTGCTGACCACACTCACGAGCATAACAGGATGACACGTGACATCACAGCTATGAGTAGCACAATGGAAGCTTTGAGATCTCAGAAGGCTGAGCTGAGTAAAGACGTAGAGGTGTTCAAAGTGAAGCTAGCTGAGCTACAAGCCAGACTTTCAGAGGCTCAATCTGACATCACTAGTCACAAAGACAAGGAAAAGGTATGGCTATAAACTATAATATAATGCATATATCTATTGTAATGTATGCTAAAATATTTTAACATATTTTTATTTTACTTGCTTAATTGTGTATTTATTTCAATAATTAACGATTAAGGGTGATTTCGGCAATTGTGAAATGACGGCTTATGACTTAAGCGACCCAAAACCAGTTCGGCACCAATAATTATTTCGAATAATAAAAATAATACTTCATTCAGAAATAATTTTTTGGTGGCACGGCGGGACCTTCGCATCAGCAGAAGTTCAATGTTTTATATCACCTGCAATTCTATGCACAGCTTGAATCCCATTGTTCTGAGAGGTCATTGTGAGTGTAACCTTGACATAGTTATCGAAATGAGGACTAAAAGAAGCATCTTGGCTGAAACGATAGATTTTGAATTCCACTTTCTCATATTTATTAATATTGAAAACATTCGGCAAGTTAATTTAAATTATATTATATTTATTATTAAAATTTAATTTAGGTAACCCGATGCAGCTGGCGCGATGAAATGATAGATTTTGTCGTTTCAGCTCGCCGAAATTAGCCTAATTGTATCCAAAAATCATTTTATTTAGATTAATTGTGTATTAATCTCAATAATTAATGATCAGTTGTATATTAATAAAAATTATTTTATTTTATTTAATGTGTATCAATAAATTATGATTAACTGTATCTAAAAAGGTCGCGGCGATGTAATGGTCACATTCACAGCAAAGATGCATGTTTCTGCAGACTCTTAAGTTGGAGTCTCACCGACTGCCTGGAGGTTTTCGCACCGAAGAAGGCTTCCTTTATTTAATCAAGACTAACACTAGCACCTGCCCCGTGGGCTCTTAATTACTAAACAGATCTGTTTGTTCACGTACAAAAAATGAAATTTAAAATAAAAATGATTAACAATTGAATAATTCGCTCATGTAAATATTGCACAGCAGACATAATGCAGTATTGAAGGCTTTTGAGGTTTTTTGAAGCTCACCAATTATAGCTGACCCTTAGTCACTCACTTTTTGCTTCACCTAAACATTCTTTGATGTTTCTAATATGGCATATACACACTGACTAGTGAGTTCACTCATCATGTTTGATAGTTCAGATATTCTAAATCAATTGTAGAATTATGTGCCTGAAACCCAGGTAAGGAATTACACTACAAAATTATTGTTGGTGCTACTTCTTTATTCTGGTAAAATTGATTGCTAGATTAAAAATTCTAATCTCAACTTGTCTATACCAGGTCTAGGATCCTAGGGAGATCATGGGGTTCAGTTATTACTGAATTTTCTCCCAGTATATCTGTATTTGGCTAATGGTAAAAAGCTGTGCTGTACCAATGTTTAAATGACCAATAATGGTTAGGTGCTGTAATGTAGAATGTAGATTGCCAGCTTAACCTAGTTTTGAGGACCAGGTATGAAATTTAGGCTTTGAACATGAGCACATGTTATCAGAGAAGACATCCATTTTTCCTCTAGCTCGATGGTTGCTCCAGAATATGCAAACCTACATTGCAATACATATTATGTTGCGTTAGTCTGTCATTTGCTCTTCCCGATGAGCTCCTGAACTGTTTGTCTGGCTGCCGCACTGTCAAAGATGTCAGAGATTATCATGGTGGCTTTAATACTGTAGTCTTCTATTTATTAAACTGTTCAATGGTAACCTAAGTATACTCCTCGGTATAATTTGCATTGATTGCGTAGGATATTAGGCTACATCTTCCTTCCTGTCTTGGCTAGTCTGTCATCTGGCAGTCACATTTAACAGAAAAGACGAAAGCAAATGTTTTTTGTACAGCATTAGTACTACTTTTAGTGACAAAAACCAGGTTGCAACGTGTCCCAGGTCAGACAGTAAATTAATAATTCTTGCAGGTTTTTAGTAGACACTGCCAAAACACTAGACACTGTAGACACCTTGTGTAGGCACTCACATGTGGTATTTGAATAGCTCGTGCATAAAAGAATAGTTTACTGTTTTGTTTATTCAATTAACCAGCCCTTCATTGAGAGCAAATCGGGCGCCGTATATGGCGGCCTAGGCTTCGGCAGCAATATTTCTCACTCGTGAGACAAACAGATTTTAACCTAAACTTAACCTTTATTGTGGTTGTGGATTATTAGATGTTATCTGAGGAGAGAAATCGGCTTACAGAAGAGAAACATGAGGCCAAGTTGCAGGCAGCGAAAGTAGAAGCGGAGCATAAACAGGAAGTGGATCTGCTGAATAGGAGTATCCTTGACCTCAAACAGCAAAGTGTAGAGCTCAAGGCTAGCTTAGAGTCTGCACAGACTAATATGGGCTTTGAGAAGGAGAGAGTAAGTGCGCTATCCTGCATTACCATGTGTGAATAATGGCAGAGGCTTGGGATAAGGCAGAGCTCCCGAGTTCTTGTATATTTATGCATTTTGTAAAAAGTCGCAGGATTGTAATTTAATTTTTTAGTTTGGGTAGTGCTAGCCTGTCCTGCCAAGCTTTGTCAAATGCAAAATTGCCCTCACTACGTTGGTTCTCGTGGCCCGGACTCGTAGTGGGGGCAACTCCGCATTTGACAAAGTTTGGCAGGACAGGCTAGGTAGGTAGTACTGTGTCGGAACAGATAGTACTAACACAATGCTTAGATTGTGTTAGTACTATCTGTTAGTACTATACTAAAAATCTCAAGTCATCTGTACGAGGTGCAAACCACCAACAATGTATTGAATTACTGATTTATTGTCTATATCATCAAATATAGTCTGTATTATCAGCTTTAATATTTTACTAGTATTGCTAATATGATGAAGATATTGCCAGAGAGAATGTTAATTTTCCGAATTGTCATAATTATTATAGCTGTGAAATTAAATAGTCTTGTGTTCATTGTCATTGGCATTTCATCTTTCAAAAAGGGAGTAAATTGAAGCTGGGTAGTTTGTTTATCCTACAATATCTATACAAATTTGGGAAGATGGTGATCAGGTTATCATGTTAGGTGTGATGTATGACTTTTTTGTACTGCTGAGAAGAAATTTGGAAGTATAACTTACGGTTACAAACACTCATGCCATTGGAGTCTGTGAGGAGTTCCCGGGTTTCCCCAAACCCTGATTGGCTGACCTAGCACTTCAGTGTATTGCAATTATGTTTCAATTCTGTTCTTGACATTCCCAGCTAGTTAGAGTTCTTCTGGCTAGACTTGTTTTTATCAAACATCTGAGTCAAAATGACATTAGTCAATTACATCTCTTACTGAGGTGTCGCTAAAGTCGGCTGCATATATATTTATTCATTTTGTTATAAAATAATTACACCAGACAAAACAAGGGTGTATTTTTATTATGTAATAGAAATCTTATATAATTTTGTGTAGTTTTGACAATGAAAACAAAACGATTTTGTTGACTCGGCCCATCAAAGTGTCCTCCTATATAATGATTCACTCACCACAGTGTCGTTTTGAGCTAGATGCCGAGTGGCTAATAAGCTAGATGCCGAGTGGCTAATAAGCTAGATGCCGAGTGGCTAATAAGCTAGATGCCGAGTGGCTAATACTGTACATTACATGGCTCTAGCACAACAACAAAATAGATTTACTCCCTCGTTAATGACATTATAATACAGATCTTATACTTTATATTCATTGTCTTTGCTGCCTGATGGTTTATGTAGATATACAGAAAGGTATGACTCATGGTAACTAGTAGTAAGGGTGGCTGTGTATGCAGTTATATGTTGGGAGGTGTTTCATGTGCACCCGTACTAATTGAATTCTAGGTGTTATATGGGGCTTGGGCTACCAATTCCGACTGCTATTAAGAATATTTTTTATACCATAAAAGAGCTGAACTTAATTCTCAGTGTCTTTGAATTACAGCAGCCAGTATTGAACACTGTGAAGGAGACCTAATTTGTGTAATCAAATTTTACTAAACTGTGGTATGTTTGCTTAGCAGAAACATATCATTAGTAGTGCCCACCAGTCAAAGTGATGTAGTCACAGTTACAGCGAGATCTCTGCGTTTGGTAGACGCTTTTTTTTAATAAACCAATCAATGTGAACTTGTTGTAATTGGTGAAAGTATTATTTTGCCTTGCTTGTTTGCATTTACATCAACCATTGAAGAAGCGTGATATCATCACGTAATGTGTTACTCTATATTATTGTCAAAGGGGGGGGTAGGAGTCTTTATCATACTGTATCCCAAGGAAGAGTTTTCGAACGCTATATAATTATTTCATTGCTACATTATTTGTATGGCTGCTCTGCATATAAATTATTGTATCTTGTTTCCTGCACTGAATGATCATGAATTGCATAGCAATGTAATGCAATGTAATGCAATGTAATGCAATGTAATGCAATGTAATGCAATGTAATGCACTGTTGTATGGCATGATCTGTACTCTCCTTGTACTCTTTTGTTGTGTATTCTTTTAAATTTCTTTTCCATGAGCTTTTATCCAAAGGATCACATAATGTTCACAAATTCATTACATACAAGTATATGCATTGCAACACATTATGTCAACTGTCAATTAAATTTTGGTAAAATCTCGAAAAGCCTAATTTAATAATTAGCCCACTGATCAATAACCAAGTGGTTGATCCCCAGTAGATGCATCACAAGTCCAACATTATACCCAGCATTAACTGCAATGTCATCAGTCCCATGTTCAGCTGCATGTATTCATATAGTTTAAATTCTACTCAAGCAAAACTCGGGCAACTTAAATCCTAATTAAATTAATATAAATTCGCTGAGTATAGTAGCACAGAGACTATTTAACAAGACGAGACAATTATAGTTGGCTACATTGTCAGATGGCCTGGTGACTCACTATGATTGTGTTGGCTACATTGTCAGATGGCCTGGTGACTCACTAATCACTATGATTGTGTTGGCTACATTGTCAGATGGCCTGGTGACTCACTATGATTGTGTCAGATGGCCTGGTGACTCACTATGATTGTGTCAGATGGCCTGGTGACTCACTATGATTGTGTTGAGCCAAAATATAAAAGAGTTTATTGTCAAATTTACCAGTCAAGCACATTTAGTCGCACATCCTAAAGACGCGGAACCAGGGTGTAAGAATGTAGTCAAGTTTGATTTTAATGACACAGGTTTGGTGACGATTTGCCAATTGTTTTAAATGCTTGATTCTTATTGTTTTAGGTTACGTCGGAACTGGCAGGGGCTAGAAAACAGTTGGGTAAGAAAGAAACGGAAATAGCACATATGATTGATGCGATGGATACGAGTAAGAAAGATCTGGAACTAAAAGTGGGCAGAATCAAGGAGTTAGAATCCCAGGTGGATGAGTCTTCCTACACGAGCAAGTATGCAACATAAATTATGTATCTGCTTTTTCATAGTAAAATGTATTTCATGGAAATTTATGGGTGTAGTTGTGTGCAGCTTTGTTATCGCAGAGTATTCTCACTAAATAATTGGTATCTTTGTTCGTCTCTCAACTCTGTATGTATGTATGTATGTATGTATGTATGTATGTATGTATGTATGTATGTATGTATGTATGTATGCATGCATGCAT
>JAOQGN010325238.1:0-14413 GCA_027564295.1 Himantozoum antarcticum
GAGGGCGAATTGCTGGGATCGATTTTTAGCGTAAGCGGCTGTAGTTCAGTGATCTATTCATATTAGTTAGCGTTACTCACAGAGTATATTCTATGGGAGGCCAAGCCACCTCACCAAGACATGCTAATTGTGTATTTTATTGCTACAATCAATGATAGGGTCTACTTCAGCAGCAAAGCTTTTACAATTCTGCTGACGAATGTAGAGATTGGGTACCCGGTCGCTTACGGTTTTGGAACAATTAGTAGGCTATTAGCCTGGACATCAGCCTCTCTCAAACATCACCACCGGCCAGGCTAAGGGAATGGAAGAGAAATCACGGGTCACCCACTGGTACACTAAGATTGCTTTCGATAATATTTGCAAGATGTCGGCATACCTATTCGTATGTTGGCATACCCGTAGGCTATTCGCGTGTCGGCATGCCCAATTATAGGCTATTGGCACATTGGCTATTTCCATAGGTTATTAGCATTTTGGCATACCGTTGGGCTATTCACACCTCAACATAGTGATAGGCTATCGACATGGCGACAGGCCAGAATTGTTAAGTCACGACAATCTAAGCTAGAGTCTCACCACCTCATATTTTACAAATCTACTAGTACTAGGCCTACTTTGCAACCTACTGGTCCGATATTTATAAACTAAATTGTGAGTATTGTGAGCGACAGTGAGTTAAGTCAATAGTAGCCTAGTTCAAGTTCAGGCCAAAGAATGGTGATTGTAGGAACTAGGATTGTGAATTCAATATTAAACTAGTGAGTGTCACTATCAGTGTCAGACCGAGTGTCAGCATGAGTTCGACAGCGAGTTGTAGCAAACTACCAACTACAGCCATCCAAGCACAACTCGCTTGAGGGACCAGGCATTTCGTGGTGGAATTATTATAGTCTCTTGTTCTCCCAAACCAGTTGTGCTTGGGTGGCTGTGTTGACATCAAGGAGTTCAACATTCACAGTGATCTGCTGAGATATGTTATATTATAGATTCTGGTCACAGTCACAGTGCTAAACACAAAAAATGACACTCAACCACTCAAACACAACAGATTTAGTCACACTGGTCACTGGAACACACTCCACTGAGACAATCTGTCATCTGTGGAGTTAAGCTTCATGTTTACACTTACAAACAGAGTCACTCAACTCACTAACTCAAACAACAATATTCAAATTGGCAATTGGTTTTGAGTGGCTGTGGCTAGATTTGCCTTGTTCACAGCTCTATCATGGTTCACAGCCCAAGACTACGCAGTACGCAACAGACTGACAGTTTAGGTTCAGTTAGCTGGGAGTTATTTCAGTTATGTTCAGTTCACAAGGTTCAGTTAGCAAGGAGTTACTAAAGTAGTACTTTAACTATTAGCTTCTTGGTTTGGAAGTTTCACTAGTTCAATTAATGCCAAGGCCAGCTAAGCTCAAGCTTTAAACTTTAGTAACAGCAAGGAGTTGGAGTAGGTTAATTAGGGTTATTAGAGTAGGAGTTAGAGTGGTTTCAATTCAAATTCCGTTAACATAACTTGAACAACCTTGTAGCTGTACAATTTTTTTCAAGTGTAATGTACCGTCTTTTAACTTAAGTAATTAGTAAAGCTTAACTAAGTCATTACCTGGCCACCCACACATCAACAAGTTGTCCATATCTTTCATATTCTCTTTCAATGTCATATCTTGTGGCTTGGCGACCAAGATCACCCACAAATATTCGATAACCACCAAAATGTGAGTCATAAATTGCCATTCTGTCTTTTGTTATAATTTTTTCTTCTTCTGCTGGTTAACCAACGTTGAGTAATTTAGCAAGGCGATCCCACTCTTTTGAACAATCTTTGACGCGGAAATCTATTGTGGCTGGCACTGAATCAGAGCTGTATGATTCAAGCTATTGACTCTTGGCGTCTGGGAGTTATCAGCCCACAGTCATAACAGCTTTTTAAATATCAGAGTTGTGTTCTCATTTGTATTTTCATATAAGCACCGCCCTACACTAGGCCGTATTAGGTATAGGAGGCGTGTCATAATTGTAGATGGAAGTCAATGATTTCAATGATATTCAGAGCCATTCATGAAATGCACCATGTGTCTAGTGCACGCAGAAAATATTATACATTGTTTCTCTTTGGATAATATAGTAGTTCTTTCAGATTCTGACAGAGAAGGAAACAAACATGTGGATTTCTCATCATAGGCGTATTCTTTTATGGCATACAGCACGGAATATTCTTGCAATATTTTATATGTTGCAGATAGGCGTTGTTTGGAGCTGTGGAACAAGCTTTGACGATATCCAATCTAAAGCAATTTTGTCTGAGATTGTGATAGCTGGAAGAATTAATAGACTGGACTTAACTCAACCAGTGCTTTCAGTTGACTACAATAGTTATTCTGCTGTGGTACAAGTTTTATCAGTGATAAAACAACCAGAGAACCAGCCAAGAGATGACGTTATTTATCGAAAACAATATATCACAGTGCGAGGATTTCTAACCAACTCCGAAAATAACTCTTCATCATTATTACCTACTCAACCTCCAGCTCAATTATCTTCTACAGCTACAGATTTATCTTCAAATCCACATTGCTTATCATATGTTAACCGATCGATGGATTATATATTATTTATTAATCGTACAGCTAGTGAATATAATAGCCAGGATGGACCTACTTATCATACTGCTCAATTATCATCTAAATATACTAAATCGGACAAAAAACTGATCAAGGATGTAATATGTAGAAATTGTGGTGGGTAGCCTATACTTTCACTTTGTCTTCTGTAATGTGTATTAAAACACAGTCTATGTTATCATTTGACATTTACATTTGTAAATTTGTTAACTGCGTTTAATAAATAGTACTCATTGGCAATTGAAATTGTTATATACAGCATCCATTCCCACCTTTCGTTTCACCCATAATAATAATTAATAATATTGCAACTCATTGTAAACCTGGCGTTTATCACACCCCTCGATGCAAGTGTTTATACATTCATAATTGCACAAAATATAAATCTGCAGACCTGATTATCAATAGCATATCTGGTCTTTTTGAGTTGTAGACAGACAGACAGACAACGTCTATGCCGCTCTAATGCATTATTAACTCTAACTGATATGGTAGCATATATTTGCAAAAAATTGCCACAATACTATTCTTCACCCGAAATGCATGAGCACCAAAATTGAGAGATAAAACGACATGATGTGATCCGACAGGAAGATGTGAAACCAGCCTATGGCTGATTTGATCCTAAGGTCACACTTAATGTATTACATTGACAAAGTAATTATTACCAATTGTATTCAGTGTTTACTGGATTGAAACAGTAAAATAAATCTAGTAGACTCTATACAGCACTTAATTTTATATTAACGTTGCAAATGACCTTAAAAAACCAGCAGAAGTAATCATTCATCAAAACAAGTCAGTGCCATATTACAGTTTGTGCATGTGGTCTGAATCTATAAACAGTGGTCATTCTTTGTTTAGTATAATGGCACAGCAGTGTCCAAAATATGTATGGAATGACAAATCACAACAAATCTAGCTAAATTTATCATTGGCGGTATTAGTTTTGGACTACTACATTTGTCTTTTTGCCTACACTTTAGGCACAGCTATTGTCTTTTTGGCTTCGCAGTAGTAATTGATTATTGCTCATAAATTCTTTATCATGACTTTAATTTGCGATGTACAAACATCTTACAAGAATTATCTGAATGTATTCCCGTATTATCTGAATATATAATTTTCTGAATATATTCCTTTTAGATATTTCTGTTACATGTATAATGGAATTAATTTAACAAAAGAAATTATGATATAATTACTAATACCTGCTGAGTGTGATTGGGAACGAGTCGATTTTGCCTTATGTATTATTGCTTTATTTATTTAGTTTTATATTGCTCAATGTACTTTTAGTTTTCGTAATGCAATTAATAATAATAATAATGCTTTTCCTCCAACAGCTGTGAAAGGTTATAATGAGACGTTGAATCAACTTTACAAGTATTACATAAAAAGTGCTGACCTTGCCCTCTGTACATACCAACTCGTTAACTTAGATTCTATCTTTCTATTCTTAGCTAAAAGTCCGAATGCCAAATCAAAACGTAATCTCGAAATAACTGAAGGTGCTTCTAATTATAAAATAACTTGCCAAGCAGAGGGCAATCCACCACCCAACATACGGTGGTACAAAGATGGCAAAGTGTTGGATAGCTCGGAGCGCGGTATTGCTGTAAAGCGTCGGAGGTAAGCTCGTAACTCACAGTTCAATTATTCCAATTATTGCTATGGCTAAATGGCACATAGTGCTAAAAGATTGAAATTTACCATCCGTAACCTAGGATTATTGCATCTGTATCTGTAGCTACTGTGTATGCAATCTAGAAACTATAGTAGTAGTGAACAATTGAGAAGAGTGTCAATTTTATTGACATCTTTTGAGTTCCCAATTCTGTCATCACCATAACCTTCATCAGATATAATGTTTAATCCTCTTTGCCTTTGTTATGTCACCACCATAATGATGTAACAGTTTGGCAACAGCTTGGCAGCAATAGTGTCAATGCAATGGTGAAGCACTGATATTGATGCATCTAATTCATGAATAAGTTCTTGGTATTTTGAAGTATTTGATGATCGATGAGGAATGTAGAATAATGATTATTTCTTGAGATGTCGGTCTACCATTTCATTTAGACCGAAAGTAAATAGGAAACCTCAACAGCTTTCTCTTTCAATCTCATTAGCATATGCGTGAATGGAGTGAAGGAATGATTGGAGACCCCTAAAGCCTTTGACATTTTTTATTAACATTTTCAATGTATTTGCTCTTGTTGAGTCACGTAAACATTGCAGCATTGTATGCTTATTTAAGCAACCTTTGTTGTGCTGTTTGTAAAGCTAGGTAATATAATATGAAAGACAAGTGTGCATACCTTATTCTTGCTGGCACGTGAGCTTAATAGTTAGTTCCGAATTTAGTTGTTTCTATGCGCAAATTGTACAATGAAATCCATAAAAGAATAGATAGGAATGCCATCCAAACATTGCATAATCAATTTGCCGGGTCCAATCAAAGATAATCTATTCACCTTTGGCCTAATGAATATTTCTAATATTGTAGGAAAAAAAGAATAAATACACTGACAATAAGATTCAAATCAGTGAAGTTAGATCATTCTGGTGTTTATAAATGCATAGCCAAGAGCATTCTTGGAGAAGACACTGCCAAGACCAGATTGACAGGTGAGATTTGAATTAAATGCAACTTGCCAACCCTTCTGCCAAAGACATTGGAAAGAGGAATCTACCAAATCTAGTTCTCATCATCTCATGTCAACATGCATGGATTAAGCCATTATCGACTACTATAAGGACAAGCAAAATGGTCTGAACAAGTCGGTTACTAGTTGTGCTAATTAGCATAAGAGCCTTGCAAAGCTTCGCATTTGCTGTATTTACTGTTGTATATTTGTTTAACAGTAGGTGGCTACTTAAATACTTAGTTCATTAGACAGCGTATGGCCCTAGACACAGATGGTTACAAACTCTTCTGTCCTTTTCAAGTGAATTGTTCTAAAGTACTCAATTAGCAAATTCCAATTAAAGCATCAGTCAGCAATATTTTAGTAAATTATAGGATGAAAATTTACACATTTTGTCCCTATAATTGGGGCACACAAACAATCACCGCTATATTAGATCTCCTGGGGATTTGGTGCATTATTTTAGGTTTAAACGTCTTGACAAACTGTGACACAAACACTCAATGATCTCTTATCAATAACATCAGGTCTCCCTTTAGTATTTGGAATTATAAAAATCTCCTCGACCAATAACATTATAGAATTATACTCTCCGGATTCTCCTTGACTCAATCCTTAAATCCTATAATCGGCATAATTATAAGATATATTGAAAAGCTATGTTGTAACATATTGCTGTCGCTGCAGAAGTATTGACTTTTAAATATAGTAATATTCACATTATGCTCACAGTGAACAGAAACACAAATATTAGAACGGTATAGATTTTTCAAAGACATTCTGATCACTCATATCTGATCTTGATACTTGTACTCCAGTATGTATAGAATATAGAGGCTGATCTAAATTGTCATACCATTTTATACTCCTCAAAATCCCTGCCTATATCAAACCCCCTGCCATAGCACAGTGTGGTTACCAGTTACTTGATTGTGATATAATATTGTATATATTGCGTTTATTGGGGATGGCTAATTTATCTGTGTTGAGGTTTCCTGTGATTATTATTGTGAGCCACAGGTTGATGTGCATTGTGCATCTGTTGTAGGTTGTTGAGCCTGCAATTAGCATTCAGATCACATCTCTATATACCTACTTTCCTGCTAACTTCCTAAAGTTAACTGCTAGGGTTATAAAAAGCCCATTTGCATAGCAATATATTGTACAAATCATACAACATGATCATACCTAGTCTATTGGTTTTGTATTACTCTAATTGTAATATAATGTGAACATTTTTCTTTCGTTTTAGTTTTGAGAAAGACTAGTGGTAAGTAAGAATGAATCCATTGCTGACTTAGTTTGTAGTTACCAATAACTTGTCAATAAATATCAACTATGTTTTTTCTATGGTTGATAATTCCTCTCATTAGTGCTTTGGGCATCATGACGGTAAAAATATACTGAAACAACACTTTGCTTGCATCCTTGTTGGGTAGCAATTATTTGAATGAATGGACTACGAACGACTCAATCGTGTTAGAATGAGTGGCAAAATTGAGTAGTTGCTCATAGATGTAGCCAAGGGTTGTTTGCTTTTTCCATTACCACATGTTGAAAATACGTGTGAATCATTGCAGCCTTGCTTACTTGTTTGTATCTTCTTATGTAAATCTATAGGCTAGTGAGTGCAGGACTTACTAAATACTAACGCAATCATCATTCTGTATTTTGTGAGAAGGCAGTAGTTTTTTTAGATTTTGGAACATTTTGCTCGATGTTGTAAAATTTGGTATATTATTATCGTTGATATCTGTAGATGCTGGAAAATTGGTAAAATTTGGAACTAAATCCTATCTATTACAAAAAACAACCTGAATTTGCTACTATACCGAATAGCGAATATACCAAATATGAAATAACGACTAAGTATTTAGTTGACCAACTTTTGAAAAAATTTTATCACCTGAAGTCGTGCCTTTCTATCAAATATCATTGCAAAATTATATTAATTTTGTATATGCTCTTGCATTCCGGACGAGAACCAAGTTTCTTGTTTATCATTTCATGACCAGTTGTTAGTGAGGAGTCAGGACGCCTCCTTTCTTGCTACTAGATACTTGGAAACAAGCTTACATTCTTTGAGTTCCATAGCTCACTTATCAGCATGTTAATAGAATTGTTGAGCTTTGATCAGTGCCTCCTCAATGTCCCAATATATACTGTATTGTGTTGCCAATCTGTATTACAATAATCCCTATCAAAATGTTGATAGTAGATAGTACTGGACAGGGTGTAAAGTTCTTTGACATTTATTTAACAGTGCACTAGCCTCTGATTCAACGCTATGCCCAGTCCTGTAAGGGTGAAAGGGTGAAGGTGGTATTTGATTAACGTCACCAGACGCAATTCTACGTCTCATGTGGAGTCTCAAGATCTTACAAAATTCAGTTAAGGCCTTTAGTGTTTAGTTTCAAATCTGAGACTAGTCTGGGAACCATTAGTCGAAACCCATGTCACTATGTACTAGTTAAAGGCTTGGCTATCAGGCTAGGATTGCGTCAATGTCGTTTTATTTGCCTTATCTAGGAGCAAAGACTACTCCTCCGCCACCAGGTAGTAACGAGATATGGAACCCGGTTAATGTTGGTAAGGAGAGTAAAGAGACGATAGAGCGAGTGTCCCATTACATTGCCTGTACAGGTAGAGACAGGGACTACTGTCTGCATAGAGGAGAATGCAGAGTGTTTCCTGATGGTCGCTACAAGCATTGTCGGTAAGTCCCCTATTTTGTGTGAATATCTTTTGGCAGAAATATTTAAAAAATTAATATTTAATTTTCCAGTTTTCATTTGGTAGCCTTATATATATTGCCCTCATAAATATATTGATTAGGTAGGGAGAAAGAAAAAGGAGATTGAGTTCCTTGGTGGCGCATAAATTGGCATACAATACAAATAGATACACGTTGTAACCAATATGAGCAAAACATTTACATGTAGTAATACATCATTATTTTACCTGTTACAGTAGCTGGTCTTAGATAGGCCACTACAGCCATTTTTAAAAATCTGATTTTCTTATAGGCTCTACAGTAATTCAATCTATAATATTTTCTAACAGGTGCCCCGCAGGTTTCACAGGAGAGAGGTGTATGGAACGTAGTGTCATCGACAGTTCTCGAAGTATGTCAATGGCATGAAACCACTGCATGCAACCATTATTATTTCTGTTGTTGTATTCCACGCATGCATTTGTAGCACAGCTACTATTTGGAAGTATAATGTTTATAAGTTTGTTGATACGCAATTGTTGTACAGGAATTGATATTTCAACGAAGGCTGATCTCTTGGCTAATCCATATAGCCTGATGTAGTTGTGTGTGCGAGTGGATTCAGATTGTTGTCAATTAGACCAACTGCCCATAGCTCATCAAGAAACTCGGCACTACGGCTCTTCCTTACCATCAAGCATCAACACTGGTTCTGTCACCTCAATTTGTAAATGTCATTAATTCGCTCAGATAAATGTCTGCACTGCTCGTTGGCTTTCCTTTCTGTTGTGCTCTCTACCATGTCTGTATCACCGTTGTAGTAAAACTAACCATCTTTAAATGAACTGATCTGCATGGTGCGGTGGTCACAAGACCCTGCAAGTCTACCACAACACCATCTCGCTATCTTGATTCCGAGTCTACTAAACCTCTACAGTCTAATAACCTTGCATGACCCTCTCCCAGCCCTACCCGCCTTGAACCGCCCTACCCGCCTTGAACCGCCCTACCCGCCTTGTTCATTGTTTGTGTCTGATTGTTATTGCTTGAGCATGACATCACGATCTGTTATGAACCAACTTCGTTATTAATTATTGTATTTATAATATTATAATATTCTAATAAATAATTCACTTATGCCATTGACTATTAGTCGAATTCTATTTGATCACTGCAAACTTCAGAATAGTGAATAGCTGAATATCACTCTACAGTGAGCGTGTGACTTGTGTATGTCAATCGAACACTAGTTTCATCGTTGGGTTTTTCCTTTAGAACATTGAGCCATATGCTGTGTTTATTGGTAAAACGTTATTGTAAAATGATGTGGTTTATTTACCATCTACGTTGTTTACCAGGTGCCTGGCAAGATTTTCGGGAACTCGTTGTGCGGAAGCAAACATTATATCTGCAACAGCCAAGCCAATCATACAACCGGCGACCAACACCATACCAGGTGAATATCTTGATATCTCTAAGCTTGCTTTTCAAAGTGACAAAACAGAAACCACACACTGGTAGTATAGCACTGCAGTTCACTACTATAATTTATATTATAATTATTATTTACATCTATTAATTTATTTATAAATGAGATTGTAGCTAACGGTGTCAGCAATAAAAGTTTATCACCTTACGCCTTTCGAAAAATCTTTAATATGTTTAAATATTTTAATCACTGCAATGGTCAAAGTTTGCAAATAGCAATTCTCACCGTAAATTAATCAATAAAGCTTTTGTAAAAACCATTAGAAGCACAACCGTTACCATTTGGAAATAATTTTGTAATTTTGCAGTCAGTTATACATTTATATAACGCAGGGGAAATTTTTGTCTTTTATCTTCATGTACCCCTAGGAATTATAGATTTTATGTTGCATCAGTGAAATAATTGCTGGCTAATAAAATGCTCTGATTATCATTTCATTTTGACTGTTGCCAAGTAGCCTAGCTTCTTAGACCACACTGGGGAGGGGGGAGCAACTATACAAGCCGACCCCATTGCCCAGTGTGGCCAAAGCATTTAGGCTACAAGCCAGGTAACATGCTCGGCTTGTAGCAAATAACATTATACTTTCAAGGGCTTTAAATATATTATACTGATAACAATGCGCTGTGATAGCATTTTGCTGTAATTCACCAATCCCATTAATTTCACTGTTTAAGTCGACCCTGGGATATAAATCTTTAACAGTCAACCACACGTGAAATATCATAAAAGTGAAAATAATGTAATATACACGACCATGCAAAATGACGTTATTGATCAGAAGCCCAGAAGGAATTGCAGGCAATACTGCAGGGTGGTGCAGGCGTACCTGGCGCTCACCACTCAGAGACATCTAATCACAGCTAATAGTGAAAGTGTAAAAGTGCCTCTAGCGTAAGTTTAGCTAATCACAAAAATGCCTCAGTTATAATTACACTCTGCACTTTGCAGAAATAAATGGTGCTCATACTATTCAACACGCAGTGTGATATGATGGCAGCATTGTGAGACATGGAGATACTTGACCATTTCACCTTGCATACATGGGATTTAAGTCCAAAACAAGGTCAGCAAAGTATTTTAAACAATTAAAATTAAAATATATCAAATAATGTAGGTTTATATTGCAATAAAATACATGAATTGCAAGAAACGATTTATTTAGTAAATCTATATGTACATCCAGTATCGTCCAGTCCATCCACGCTCATTGCTTCAGAATGTGACTAAATTTCACATAAAACTGAATTTAATTTAGAATTTGCAAGAGTCACCATGGACTAGCTAGGCAAGTATATAAATATAGTTGCTATGCTACTGTGTTGACCTGTGAGTATATGACCTTTCGGTCAATATATCAGGGTTTTATTTTTATAGTTAAAAATCTCCGTAGAGGGACTGGGAAGTAGGCTATGGATTGCCTTAAAAATTTAAATATTATATTTTAAGCGTTGTGGCAATTCCCAGATGGCAACAGAAATTTTCATTAACAAACGACTAGACTTCATAAATCAGTTGTAGGCTGTCATCGCTATAACTCATCCAACCAGTATTTTGTATTACTGCTTTTAAAGTTGATTTCATGTATTCAACACTAGAAAATAATGAATTATAATGATAATTTGCCAGACTGTTAGTATTATTGATTCATCATAATTTATCTGATCAAGGGTTTAAATTGAGCATCTGGTCTTTTAACGTAATACACTCTTCTCTATCCCTGAATATCATACACTGATGTAAGCATAGAAAGTTTGTATATATAACACATGATCAATTCCCAGGCATGTAAATAGATTAAGCTCTGGTTAAGACACTGTAGCCGTATATGTTGTAGATCAGCCCGATAAATTAAGTATATTGCATAATGGGAACTCGGGCTATTGCATTATATTTATATTATTTTATATGTGTATCATAGTATGTTTGAGTAGCCTTGTGCGTACAAACCTCCGAAGTTTATAAGAGCAACTAGTAAACAGATGCTATTATTGTATGTGTGAAAAAAGACTTATATTGCTGTTGTCTGCAAACTTTTTCAGCGTCTGCGTTTTGATTGGTAGATGCTTTGGCTGTTGAAAATCAGCAGGGAATGGGTAATATACGCGTGAGAACGTAAATAATTTTTCTGACAAATTTGCAAAAAATGTGTCAGCTCATAATTATAATAAATGCTAATATTATGTATCTGTCTCTGTGCAGCCAGAAAATAGCAATTTATATTTCGCATATTTGTAGAACAAAGCATGGAGCTAGTATCAGTGGTCATCGCATTAGCTTCAGTTCTTGCTATACTGGTCGTATTGCTGCTGATTATGGCATTTTACTGTGCAGGATGGAGATATCGAAGGTAATTAGGCTATAAATATTAGGAGTAACATTTTTTTCCTGTAAGTTACTGTAAACTTTTGTTGTTTTACTGGTGCAAATGTCATCAAAGGGCAATCAAAAAAAAGAAAATTCTGTCAATTGGCATGTTCCTACAAACATAAACTAAAACAAAATATTTTTTTACAAAAACTCCTCAGATAGCAGGAAGATAAATGCTGACACTAGCCATTGCCACTAGTGATATACTAGTTATATTTTAGTGCCTGTATATAGCAATGCCCTGAACAAGTGCTGTGATTTAGCAATTGGTGGTTAGTACAAGGGTAATTAGCGGAGCTATTAACCTTTAAATGTACGATGCAGTACTTGTTCTCAAATGATTGTTTTACTGTTTCCTCCGATACCGGAGCAATGCTCTGCACACTCCACCCGCACTTCATCTACTTCACCGGCTATAGTTACAGTTGTCTAAGGGATTCTATATACTCTATAGCACTTTGGCGGGAGTGATCATTCTAGCTAGCTCAATATCAGTATATGTTTACCCTCTTTGCTGGCTGAGTTTGTATAAACACTCAACATCTGTAACAGTAGGCTAGGAAACAGTGACGCAGGTAGAATGGCAGATTGATATGTACTCTCCAAAAATCCCTGCTTAAGCAGCAACCTGGGAAGATGGAATAGAATTGTCTAGTCCAGTCTGAAACTGCGATTACTCATAGTTCAAGCTTCAATTCATCCATTACTCCTTTTGATATTTTTAATGAGTAAAATTTTGTATTTTGTCTAAATTTTAAATTTATGACATTGTTCTCTATTTGTTGCAGTGTAATTCATCGTAAAAGTCATCGAGATCAACGGATATTCTTTCAAAATTAAATGGATAATTTAGGATTAATTGCAATTAATGCTTAACGCTAATCACGATGTCGGCATTTCTAAATTTTTAGTCAAAGAGAAAAGAGGTTAGAAGACCACCTTCAACATAATTCAGTCCACCACGCGGAAGCAGTTCACCTTTTAGATGAACAGAATTTCAAATTCAAGGGTCAATCAGTGAAACAGTGCCAAACAATGGTGAGTTGCAATTCAGATATTTACAACACCAATCACTGCATTGTGTTGTATTGTATTCTATTTATCTCATCAAAATATTTTTTACATTAATGCCATATATAAACAGAAAAAAGGATGATGATGAGGCCCACGGGCGCAGCTAGTCAAGGTGCCCGGCCTTCTACATGCATGCATGTAGCTAGTTTAATTCGTTTAAGTTTTATGATATCCACTTAGAATGTTATTTGCCAATCGTTCTTTGGTACGCCTTTTCTGGTAGATCAATGGTTGTGGGGGTGGGTTGTCAGTCAATAATGTTCTGATAACATTGGTTGCCTTACTATTTAGTATTTATCATTATCTTCTGATGCTTCATATTTTGCGGGGATGAAGAGTTTTGTCTTGTCTGTGGGCTGTATGTTGTAATAATATTCCAACAACTCATTGTGTGGAAATAACGCTACATCTTCACACCTAAGAGGCTATATATGTTGATAGCACTGGTTTACTGAATGGAGTTATAAATGTGTGGGAAATAGAAAGATGGCAATAATGTAGTCTAAAATCAGATATACAAGTAATTAACATTCATCCTACCGTCAATAAGATTTGAAGATTTTTGGTTTTCTGTCTAGAGTTTTGGTAGAGCTGGTAATGAGATTGAGTCAGAGGAAGTTGCAGTTCACGTTTCCTGTGCTGCTGTTATCAAAGAAGTACTTGACTGCTATCTGCGTAGCCTAGCAGGGTGGGAATAGAATTCACTGTTTGCCCGTTCTGTATTGTTACAAACTGTTATCATTTGTACCAGTTAGTACTTGATAATCAGCTTTGCAATGAAAGGAGAGAGTTATCTTCAGACTCAATGCTACACACATTTACAAATTTGCAGATACTTCATCTACACGTAGGCTACTACCAAAGATACCTTAATATATATAATGGTCTTAAATACCGTACTACTTTGCAGTTGGAGTTGTCGTGCTTTTCAGAGTTGTTTCAGAGTTGTTACTTTTGTTCTTTATTTCCTTGATGACTGATTGAGAACATAATAGGAGACCAATTTGTCATTTATTTACACCAAAATAGTTGCCTGTTAAAAATGCATTTGCATAAATTGATTTTTTCGGTGCTATCCTATCGCCTGCTATTTAGAGCTGGCAGGTGAATAGTCCAAATTCTGAACATTCTGCTTTCTGACCAAAGTTCACAATAAATGTGCTCTTCTACTTGCACTTTTTGATAACAATGATCATCTGACCATTATTGATAGAATCAAATTGAGTGTCACTGCTAGAACTCCACCCTGATAAGAAAAGCTAAGCAGTTGTTAAATATATTGGCATCAAATTGATGACTTGGCTAAATATCCAAGTTTTGTGTGCCTGCGGCTGTGGTTGTGAACTGAGGGTCTTCTCTCTCATTCACTGTTTTAAGCCTCATTATTTAGGAATAATGACAGCCCTGGTCTTTCATTGGCTACATTAATTATGTTTGGCAAGCTGTATGCAGCAGATTAATGTGTGGTCCATTATTTAGTTGGACA
>JAOQGN010325349.1:0-14413 GCA_027564295.1 Himantozoum antarcticum
TGTTTCTGCTGTAATCTACTTCTGTGGTGCCTACCTTGTTTAGACTGTTATACAAATATGTGCGCATCAATCATATCACTCACAATCTAACGACTGACTCGCGGGGAATATAAATATGATAAATAGAAGAAGAAATCCAATGCTTAACGATTTCTCTCATCCATACTCACCATCGGGTTCATTTTTGTCTCTACACTCTCTAAAGTATTTTCAATTCTATCAAGTTGAGTAGAATGTATTTATATCAACATTAGCGAAAAGAGCAAATACAACAACAAGCTTACAATTATCATAGGCATACATATTAATTGTTCAAGCATCACATTCCAAATGACTTACGTCTAAGTATAGCAAGAGTAATATAGCATAAATAAAGACTAAACTATCCAATAAATTAATAAAGTATTTAAAGTAAAAAAAAACAAAAGAAACCCTATAAAAAATTGTTAAATAATCAATTTTAAACGAATGCGCGCGCCTTGTATCAAAATTTCAGATCAACACATCTATAAAAACAAACTTTAAAAATAAATTTTAATTTGGGGTAAAGTTAGACTTCACTACACCCTTTTTTTTAAATAAAATAATGTTTCATAATCAACTTAAATCGAATCTGTCCACCTTGTATCAAAATTTCAGATCAGTGCATCAATAAAAAACATTTTTAGAAGAAAGTTTAAATTTACGTTTGGAGGTAAAGGTGGTTTAACTACACCACTACATCTTAAATACTGTATTTGAAAACAGTTTTAAGTTCGTATTCAATCTCATATATTTAATATACGTGTTTTAGAAAAAAACTTTCGACTTGATATGACAAAATATAAAATCAAATTTCATATTTGGAGGTGAAGCCAGACTTAGCTAGAACCCCCTTTTTTTTAAATAAAACAATTTGTATGTATAATCGATTTAAAGTGGATGCACGCACCTCGTATCAAAATTTCAGATAAATACAACAATAAAAACAAACAATTTAAAATAATTTTAATTTTGAGGGGTGTAGAGGTATTAACTACACCACTGTCTTTAAATACACCCTGTGAAAATGTTATTTATTTTATTCTTTAAGTTCATATTCAATCTCATATATTTAATATATTATGTGTTCTACAAACAAATTTTGGGTTGATATGGCAAAGAGCTAAAAAAAAACTTTTTTTATGCTTGGGTGAAGCCAGACTTGGCTACACCCCCTCTGTTAAATACAAATAATTTTTTATATTCAATTTAAATTGAATGCACTCATATTGTATCAAAATTTCAGATCAATACGTCAATAAAAACAAATTTTAAAGACATTAAGTTTGGGGTAAAGCAGTTGTAACTACACCACTCCCTTTAAATACTGTCACACCCCTTCTTTTAAATAAAAATAATTGTTTATATTCAATTTAAATTGAATGCACACATCTTGTATCAAAATTTCAAATCTATATGTCAATAAAAGCAAATTTTCAAAAAATTAAGTTTGGGGGTAAAGAGGTCTCAACTACATGCTGTCTTTAAACACTGCATTTGAAAAAAAGTTATATTTAAGTTTGTATTCAATCTCACATATTTAATATATGTTATTGACAAAATACTTTCGGTTTCATGTGTCACAAACTAAGAAAGAAGAATTTTTTATATTTGGCGGAGTAAGGCAGACTTAGCTACACCCCTTTTTTTATTAAATAATATTTTTACTTTTTATATTCAATTTAAATTGAATCCGTGCATATTGTATCAAAATTTCAAATAAATTAATCAAGAAAATCAAATTTTAAAAGACATGATGAGTTGGGGGATAATGAGGTTTTAACTACACCACTGCCTATAAATATTGCATTTGAAAAGAAAAAAAAAATTTTTTAGGTTCACATTCAATCTCACATTTATTTAATATATGAGTTTTACAAATTAATTTTGGTTTCATATGTCAAAAACAAAGAAAAGATATTTTTTTATATTGCCCATGTGACCATTATTCATGAACGACAACCTGTGATCAAACATAACCTTACCAGTGGATAATTTTCAATACTCTGTTCGAATAATTTTTAATAATCAGAGGAACTTTTATTGCCTCTTCTTCAATCTGAATCGAACCTAAGCAATGCACAGTCTGACTCAAGGGAAAGACCGACCAAGAAATTCAAAATGACATTGCTTGGCTTAGCCGGTCAATTAAGTTTTCTCCAGTAGATAACTAGATAACATGATAATCCTCTAATTGGTTTTAGCACCCTGAGCATTAAATTAATGAATATTTTATCATGATGATATGATTAACAACGATAGAGAACTAACTAGTAAAAGTAAATATCTGCAATGCATGAAGCTACAAGTATGTTTGAAAAAAGGGATGAAATTTAGCAATTTGACTAGGATTATTCTGCTCTACTGATTCATAAACTATATATTTACATAAACAAATACAAAATCAAGACAATATATTGGAAATATAATGTTATTGTAAAAGTGTGAGGGCTTAAAATTAAAAATAACTGTAGAACATGTACAGTTCAGTAATAAACTATGTAAATATAAATTATAAACATAGCATGATTATCGAGCGTAATCTGCTATGAAATTTAAATGTTTGATCTTTAAATATTGGAAAGAAACAATACATATTTGCATGATGTCTTCACAGGATAGTATCAATAATTTTTAACGAGGACGAAACCTAGCCCATGTCACACTGGAATTTTTTGTACTCAATGTCTATGTACGGAGGTTGGAAGAGTCCAACGCACCCCACCACATACATATACGGTTAGCGTGCCATAGGTCCAACACCCCATACATTGTTAGAGAGATTGAAATTTAATTTGGAGTTGCCTTCTCATACGTATATCAGCTAGTATTGTACTGCAATTATAGCTTATGGTACTTGAATATTACAGATTAATGTTGCAGCCTTTATACAGAACTGCTACTTGAAAATCAGAGGAATTGTCGTTAAGCAAAGATCAAGATTGGAGGCAACATTTTTTTTGACGGGTATTTGCTCTCATGAGTCCATGACAGGAAGGGTCACGCCATAGCACAGCTAGCCTATCTTAACCAGGGTGGAATTTATTTGCCCACATTCGTCGGTTAAACGGGCCAAGACTGCACATGCTAAGTTAGCCAATGTTGAACAATATATTGGTTGGTTACCAGCCCTGGCATGGCGAGCTAAAGTGCTTTGAAGGTGCATTATGCTTGATTCTAGGTGCAACAAGGTTTGACATGTTGTGGCGAGGCCTTAACATTGGCAAATCTACTTGCAGGCCTAGCATGGCCTGGTAAGGCATGCCAGAACATGGGAGGCCACGTCTCGCAGCCATTGCAATTTACCTTGGAAACCAGCCGGCCTCTGCGGCAAATTACATCACATGCTACAGTTCCTAAATATTTTCGCCATATCATAGTGAGCATTGTCTGATATTAGGTAGAAATGCCTCTTGACAGACGTCTGCTGCCAATATTTAGATACATACAAAATCATTCTAAAATCTAAACATTTTTTGTGCTTTATGGTGCTCAAATCACGGAATGATGAAACTGATAGATAACAGAATGCTTGAGTGGCTTATGCCCACCCATTCTATTGTCACAGAATTGTATCACACCCAACTATTCAATTATCATTTACCCTAGTTATATACAGGGCCTTAATATTCTAGTCCCACTTGCTGCCGGAAGTATCACATTATGCATCATATAGATCGTTGTTCACTACTACTAAATCATCCTCAACTGGTGCTGCCAGGGTATAGACCACATCACCAACTTGACCCTCACCATTGCCAATGTTAGCATAAGTCGCAGTAGGGATGCCACAATCTCTCTTTCTAACCTCGCTGTACACATCAGTGTTGCGAGCTCCTGATGTGCTACTCTGCACGAAAGCATTTTCTACTTTCAATATGTTACCATAAACAGCAGAACTGTGAACTTTCAAAGCATTTTCAGCATCAGCAGCATCGGCAGCATCGGTGTTTTGGTCATCTCTCTCTCTGTTGAGGTCAGCAGTTACATATGCATACGCTTGGTCATTGGAATTGTTATTTGTCCTGGTAGTTGCAACATCAGCATTGGATATAACTTCATCTAGGATAGGATTCTTAATACATGTGTGATATGTTGGGTTACTGTGCCGGTTATTGTTGGCTGGAGCATTAAGTCTAGATGTTCTTCTAGAAAAATGAAATCGATATGATCTAATTGATTTCATTGCATCACAGTATGACTTTGGTGCACTTTGGTAATTTAGTGGTTGGGAGAAATAAAGTTCTGTTAATAATGGCCTCAAACTCTTTTTAGACAAGTAGCAGGGAAGAAAATAAGCAGGGCGTCATTGGCAACATGAGATTGCAAACCATGTGTATGTATATATATATGGTACCTGTGTTCTGGGTGATTTCTTCTCAAAATATATTATTATAATAAGAATGAAGCCGCAGATCACATTGAACATTCTTTCTTACCTTTTATATACATGTACTGTTACCAGGATTACAATGAGGATGATGATAGCAGCAACAAATGCACCAACTCCACTTCCAATGTACAACGCTAATCTACTTCCTGTAACAGTGCCATCTAAAATATATTTTGGAACAAGCTTGCCAATGATCGCTTGAGTTTCTCAGATACAGAGTAGTCATCACCCACTGACTCGAGCTAGCGGTGTGTGTCTCAACTCAGCTAGTAAGACCAATATGCAATAAATGCATATAGAGCTACTCAGTGGTAAATCAATTTCTCTGACTGCAGTTAAATATTTACCACCAAGCCCTCCTCCACTTTTTACATTTTTTGCTGCTGATAGAAATGCATTACATATAATTACAATATCAATGGTAGTACAATTATGTAATGTAAATGTCACAAATGGGCATTGTATCAGAATATTTGGTCTTATATTGAGGCTACATGATTTACTGTTGACAGCATAGGTGGTGGAAGCAAATAAAGTCACAGCTTATTCATGTGAGGCCGATCAACCCACAGAGTGAGCGAGTAACAATTATGTTTATTAATTACGTTTGCTTATACTCTACTTAATGCATCTGTTACAGAACATTTAAGCGGTGGAAGTAACGAATTACCGCCCAGTCACACAGTAGATACCTCACTAAAGGATCTTCTCAAGCTGATACTCTGCAGTTTACTCCACATAATATGGAACGACAGCTTAATGACACTGTAGTGTGTGTACCGTAGCCGTGACGATTTAACAATTCTTAGCAATGTTAGCAATGTCAACGGTGTTACCAATCATGGCTAAGTACCGCTGCAATATCTATTCTATTGAAAGACATCCCGACAAATTTATCTGAACCATGAGAAAAAATATGAGCAGGAATCTCAATGCTATATTTGAACAAATTTATGTAAATCTTGCTAAACTTCCATTTAAATAAATGGTTAAAGAACACATATTTCATTAAAGAAATTTACATATCTCTAGATTTATTAAATGGTCTTACTCTTCTTAGATGAACTTTCTACAATGGCTCTATAGCGCAAAGTGTACCAACCATACCTCCTGTGATTTGGTTCATGATATCTGATTGGTTGGCCGTCGTAGACACATTGCTGTGTGATAGAGTAATACCAGAGTTCACTGTCATCCATTGCTGTGTGGTGACAGATGTGTTAGGTATGGTTTCCGTGGTGGCTGCAATTGGTAGCATGGTCGATGCAGTGGGTGATTTGGTCATGGTAGTTGTGGTTGAGGTGGTTGTAATTGGAACTGCAATTTAAATATGAAAACATATAATTGGTAAATATAAATCATAAATAGAAATGTTACATAAAAATGGTAAATATTTTAATGACTCATTTCTCATACTCCATCACATCAGAAATTATGATAAATAGTTCGGCTTATCGTTAATGCAGACATTCTTTGTTGGTAAAGTAATGCATGATTTACACTGATAGCGAACATGAATAATAACTACTAGTAAATGCGAATGGTAAACTGATCAGTTATTATAATATCTTCTGTATATAGAAGGTACTACTCATTGAATTTTATTATGCGTATAATACGTTTAAAATAATATTATTTATTGTTGAATTTCCTATAGTATAGGTCACGCATATGTACTTACATTTTAACTTAATTATTATTATAAACATAAATTTAAGAATTTATAGTCTTAGAAAATCTATGCTGGTGAGCTGCAAACATACAGTAGAATAAGTGTAACTGGGCTACAAGTCGTTCTCTATGAGCAGATTTCTTCAACTATAACCTGACCATTACAAACTCTTATGATCTTGTGTGGTGGTTTACAGCAGCAGTATTAATATTGTAATCATATTTACCTAGGAGTTGTCTCATTTTCGGAATATTATTGTACAACCTCTATTTGTAGTTATTCTCAATCTGTATTTCGGTAAATATGAGATATTATCTCCTCTTATCTCTATTATCTATTATTTATATTACCAAATGCTGCTGCAAGTTATTTATTCTCAATATATAACTTCAATACCCGAATAGTTTCACTGCTTAATAACAAATGTTATCTTCTCTTTATTATTCTTGTTGTAATTCACTGTAGTTATCTATCTTCGGTACTGCTAAACTCTAGCAGACGCTCACTTGCTTTCCTTAAGGTGCAATAATGATTGTCAACAAGAGATTCGTTTTCCGATGGTAATTCCCTAAATTGTTGCTCTTCAGCATCCCTAAACTCTTAGATAATCACTTGACTTTCCCAAAGGCGCGATAATGATTATCAATAAGAGCTCAGTTTACCGAACCCACTTGCGATTATATTCAATGTTCTCTACTGATTCCGAACTCTATTTCTAGTAAGCAATATCTCAGATAGTAATTTGATAATTGGTTCACTATTGATCAAAAGAACATCAATAGGTGATCACAAGAAAATCTAACATGTATCCAACATGTATCTAGGCAACAATATACTGTAAATGACTATGGTTAGTCTCTTATAACTAAACTATCTGATTACCATTTAAGGCACGTTAATAGTATTGTAAGATAATCCTAGTGTCATGAACAGCGACCAAAGATGTTCTGATTCTCTTTCAAATCAGCTCTACTTATATAGTAGAAAAAGTTAAGTCATAGCTGAACGGTTGCCAGGCAATGGAACTTATATATACAACTCAATACAAATTCAAAATGATTCAACAGGAAGTGAACAGCATCCTTCAGATTGGCATGTTGAAAAGTCAACTAAAAATAGATACGGCAGACTAGAAATCATGAGTTCGGCAAGACAAAGACATGGATTAATTCATGAGCATATGACGGAAAAATATAATAACAACATATACAAACAATACATCAACAATATTGGATGCTTCTAATACTCCACAGTATGTTACTGAGAACTAGTAATAAATGATGAACACTAATGGAGTTGAATGATCCTAATGTAAATGTATTTACATTACACTGTCACTGTCAGTGAGTGGAAAGCTAATTTTACCATAATATCATGCCTCTGTATTCCCAAATACTAGTTGTTCTGCTGAGCCACTACTCAAATCAACAGGTGACTAATTTACACTCTAGCAAAGTTCTGTGGTGTAGAGAGTTAATAATCCAAACAAACACATTTGTTTGGAAAAACATAAACTAGAATATCTAAAACGCGTCCAGATGAACTAAATGCCAGCCACGGCCGCTACAATGACCATTATGCAATCACTAATATCCCTCTAGGATGACCTATATCAGATTGAAAATAACCTAGTCACGTTATTGAATGATCATGTAATGCTATTTACTGATATGACAAATACATGTATATAGGCCTACCCTTTCGGTAGACCGAGTTGCGGGAAGCACCACCGCAAATCTGCCCTCGATTGCCATTGCACTTCATATCACATCCACTGCTTTGTCCAAATCGAGCATAGCCAGATCCACAAAAACATTGATAAGAGTATTGCAGGCCAGCATAATCATTGCCTATAAACACGAACAACATTCTAATTATTTGCTTAGCTTTTTCATTATTAAGTCGTAGAGAGGCTTGACAATTGATTGACACATCTGTATCACTTTCTACTATACTTAATTTATAGTAGAAATTAAAGTTTCCATGTTTTCATGATTGCAAAATGATGCTTGGATCTTCATGTACAAATTGACATTAAATAAAATAAAACAAAAATAATGGTTTTGGGCTTGGGGCGCGAACATACTTTTGTGGAGACGACAACTCATCCACCTATATTATTTTCCTAGATCACCGGCTATCATAAAAAATACCCAGTCCTGCATCTAACCCATATTGTTATTGTTAATAAGGTCTATTGATAGCCAGAGTGTATCAGCTGATTGAATACATTCCCTGCCATTTACTAAGAGTGTGGAGAATACGTGTCAGAGGCAGGACGCAAAGAAGAAGCTGATCCGAGTCTGGCTCGACTGGCTTGCATTGCAAACTCTTTTGCAATGCAATATGCAATCCAAACTCTTTTGGAACTCGGCTTTCCGCAAAAACCATCTCCAACAAGGAGGAACGCATGAGCATCATTAGTTATATGTAAAACACAAGGAGCCAGCATCCACCGCAATCAAGTCCAGTTTCATTCAATTTCGGATATAGATATGAATTTCATGAGATTGCCGGTCAGAAAGAAATGGTAAGATTAAATTGTTAAATTTTCACTTTAACTTGTCATTGTGGCTTTGTGAGATGTAGCAATTATTCTAGGCAGTCGCAATAGCATGGTGAGATATCAAACATGTATGGCACATTATCAGTTGCACATATCGTTTGGATCGATTACCCCATTGTCAGCAATGTCCAGTTTATTTCATACACAAATGTTACTTGTTATGATTATTAGTATCTGCAATGCCTAAATCATGTATATCGTTGTAGTGCAATGCCTAAATAATGTATATCATTGTAGTGCAATGCCTAAATCATGTATATTATTGTAGTGCAATGTCTAAATCATGTATATCATTGTAGTGCAATGCCTAAATCATGTATATCATTGTAGTGCAATGCCTAAATCATGTATATCGTTGTAGAGCAATGCTTAGATAATGTACATAATTTACATTAACCAGCATCTTTTTATTATTATTTATTATCGCTTTCGTTTATTTTCTATATCGTTTGGTTCACATTTTTGTGTATTCCATGATGTTCCATTTTTCTCTATTGTTTGTATCTATTATTCGCATACCGTAGATGCACAATCCTTTCTAAATCATTTGTGTATGTATTCCCACGATGTACAGTTTGATTTTTTCATCATTTTCATTATCCTGTCACTTTTCCTATAATTAATATTTATATTTATTTTATTTATATTTTTTTGTTGCTTGTTTTTATATCACAGAAATAAATGTAAAGACTCTATTTTGGGAGTTTAATTTCCATCCAGGCAAGAAAATGTATTGAATTGGGTGTTCAGAGTGCTATTTGTGGCGGAATGATTTAGTATGGTCCAACATTCCCAGTGAAAAGGTACTGAGCAGTGCACTGTCTTTAGGTGTATAAGAAGCACCTCTTAAAAATTATCTCCCCAGAAGGGAGCAGACTAGGACAGACACACAGCTCAGCAGATGAGAAGTCCGCTGCCTTGAGCAAAACAACAAGTTTTTGCCACCCGTTCGCTGACACAAGAAATCACATATTTCCACGTAGAGCATGGGAGGGGTTTACAAATGGTTGCAAGTTGCAGACTGCCGGTATCTCTGAGGCAGTGGAGTGAAGAACATAACTATTTCTGTTTGTTTTCCTCATTACAGGCAATGGTGACAGTCGGGGAGGAGAGTGGGGTGGTGATACTAAAGGAGATAGGCTGTTTCTAACACTGATTAGTACTGCAGCTGTGGTGGGTAGTAAAGTGTAAGCTAATATCGTCACCTTTTTAATCTAAATAAAAAGTGGCCATTCCTTCCCTTTTCATTGAAATGCATCTTCAGAAAATATAGGCAAACAAATCATTAGGGAGGGTTGTTGAATCCACAAATGTAGAAATTCATCACAATGTACATAACCTCAAATGTAGAAATGTTTACCACAAATTTATAAATTTTGTGACCATTGTTCTTTCCTCATAAATGTGGAAACATTTAACAACTACATGTAAATATAGAAATTAAGTTATCTTTGAAATAGGTTAAACATTTCATGCTATCAACATTGCATGACACTATTTGCCATACTTAGGGTTGCTATTTTGATGGTATTACATTATAGTGTATTTTATATATTCAATGAACATTAACCATGAACATTAATACCTATTACCCCTAAACTGCATGGGTAAGTCAGGGTAAGCCACACTGCTCAGTGAGATATAAAAGTACATAACCCAGTAATAAGGTACAGACACTAAAATGGGTTGCCAGCCAGGGTAGGCAGTCACCACGGGACGGGTAGAGCACTGGGGTGTAAATGGGTTGCCAGCCAGGGTAGGCAGTCACCACGGGACGGGTAGAGCACTGGGGTGCAAATAGGTTGCCAGCCAGGGTAGGCAGTCACCACGGGATGGGTAGAGCACTGGGGTGTAAATGGGTTGCCAGCCAGGGTAGACAGTAACCACGGGATGGGTAGAGCACTGGGGTGTAAGGCTAATTATGCTGGCTTAAAGTATACAAGATAACAAGGACCAGTTTTGCTGGCCCCACAGAAGATGCAAAACATAGGCATAAGGCTGACTGCGCACTGATACAAAAGTAGACGAGAAGACATGTAAAACACATGACAACCCGGCTAATTCTGGTTGCTCACTACAACATGAGTCTGGGGGAAGATACTATTCCACAATAATATTATATCTGCATATTTGATATAATATAAATATAAAAATATAATATTTCTTGACCCCACTAATGGAAAAGTGAACACCGGTAAATTAGAAGGCTATAAAAATACCTCACTCGCTGATCTTTATGGCTAAACATAGTGGACACAGATCTAATGAATTGAGTTTGGCCTTACTGTTAAGGTATATATCGCTCTGACAATAACATCAGACACTATATAACCAATTGCTCAATTTAGCTCTGCTGCCATGGCAACAGGACTAGCAACACCGCCAACATAAGGAGAGATATTAAAACCATCTAAATGCAGCCGGCTATAGCCAATTAAGTATATAGACTGAGATCCAGTAATAGTCATATCCACTCCAGGGAGTGGGGCAAAACTATTACATAGATGGCAGCAACGAAATTGTGAGAGATTCCACCCCAGATCCCATCAGCTTGTAGGTTGGTGCTGTGGATAGATGGTGGAGAGCTACTGTCGAGAGAATAAGGCTAGATAGCAGATGTGCTGGAACAGATGTCAGCAGATGGCACCCTCTGTGACTGGTTTAACTCCTGGTAGACTCAGTATGGATCATTTTAAGGGAATGTTGCCCAATGAGAAGCACCTACTTTTAACTCGTATATTTTGAACCAATGCCAAACACGCTCTAGAGGTATACCCGTTCTAGGTTTAGGCCAGTGGTGGCCAGATCAGCTAATTACTCTAGCGATTTTCCAAGTTTATACCATGCTTTATGGTAATAAGCATATTCAAACAGCGTAATTTCTAGTTAGTAAATTTGTTAGCGTAGTATCATTGTTGCAAGCATATAGTTTCATCTTGCAATTTCCTACATTGATGAAGTATTGAAGATACAGAATATCTAATATACAAATTAAATAACTTAACGAACTAACTCCATTCAAAGCTAAAACAAACGTAGAAATTTAATTTTCCACTTGACTTCGATTGACAATATTGATGAAGCACTACTGACACTTGGGTCAGAGTGCCTGATTGAAATTTCATTTTCATTTGATTTGTAAATCATCTAATAGTAATAATTGCAAAAGTAAATACAAATTTGTAACTTAACTGGGACTGAGAGTGGGACGCGGACCTGTTGGCTAGGCCAATGAGTTGTAAGTTTAGCACTATACTATACCTCAGACTGAAGTTCAAGTGTTCAGTTATAAAGATCTAGATGTGCCAGGGGAGATAATTTATATGGGTTGTATGTGCTGACACTATCAGTGCTGGCATGTGTTGTTATTATGTGAGTCTGTTGGGATGAACACCGTGTTGTTTTTTGGAGGGTGTAGCGCATGTACTAGTTGGTAGAGTAACAGTACAGTAAAATTGCAGTATATATATTAATCTCTTTATTGTTGTTACTCAAAGCACCGTGCAAATTATGCATAACCAGATCATAACCAATACCAACGCTAACACTAGCCATGGTCTAATCCATTCTACCTATGTCTAACAAAACTGTTTCTTATATAGCGGGCAAGCACACTTATACAGTCTCATTAATATTCTAATTATAGCAAGGATGACGCTGCAAAAAGTAAGACTGGGCTTCCAAAATATTTACAACTTCCAATGCGCTGTAAATATAAAATTCCGTTAATACCCTATATTGCGCAGTGGAAGTTGAGATAATAATGATAAGGTGTCAAAATTGTTATAAATTGCACAAAAATACATCAATCAGAACTGAGCTCAACAGTCTAGTAAGTTTCCCCTGTGATGAACAAGAAGTTCTGCTTGGAGTGTTGAATTCAATCTTTACATCTGCACCCCTTAAATTTATCCTCTCAAATGTATACTTTGATCAAGTTGTTTCCATCATCTCAGCTCAGCTAACAGGATGTTGATTATTAACGTTCCACAGATTGTTGAAGTTTGGTTCTTTCTTCCAACAGCAGTATATTCAGAATATCTGGCGTACTCGGCTCCAGATTCTAGATTTCAAAGGTGTTAAACTGCTTCACAAATATCGTCAGAACATATTCTTCCCCAAGTCATATTCATCTGGCATTGCAACAAGTCAGACCGGAATCCATCAACGGCCAAACACAAAATAAATCCATTAAAACCACAAACTATCAAAATACCAAATAAATAATTTCAGTTTTAAATACATTACAATTTCCTTTCATAATACCATATAAAGTACCTGTGAGTTCAGCTAACTTAATATAATAATTTGTTAAGCTATAAGTAGTTATGTATGAGTAGATCAGTACCTTCCTGTGAAAAGTTTTCAGCCAATCACAGGGCTCCTAACAACCTCTAAGCCAATCAGAAGACGGCAAAAATTAAGAAAAATGAGGGAGAAGCTCTGAAAAGACAGTCTCAAAAAATCTAAAAATAACTCGAAATCCGGCGTTCTGATTGCCTTAGAGCCTTTTCTCACTTCCACTCCTCACTACTCTTGAAACAGGACCCTAGCCTCGTTTTGGTGTTCCATAGCAACCCCGGTAGTGTCCCTAGCAACACCAAATATCATCAGCCAATCACAATCGTCGTTACATAAACGTGCATTTCCTTGACTACGGAATGCTGAAAGAGTACCACGTGACTCTTTTGGTTTTCCAGGGGCATTTCCACAGTGTACACAGGATATGACAATTCTGTACAAACGCTTTGGATTTTTCCGGTGATCTCCTTACGGCGTGCGACAACTCCGCAAACGCTCCTTCAACGGAGCGTTTGCAGAGATGCGCCGGACGTCATGCCCTGCTTTTGACCCGAGCCGTCCCGGTCGGGAGGGGGGGCGACGGGACGGAGCCCAGCCACATAGACCGAAGCACCGACCGAAGAACCCGTTGTTGGGTCCGACCATCAGACTGTTCTGGCGGAAAAGAACGACAATTTACGGCCCATCGCCCCCAGCTCGTCACCGCCCGACACGTCGCCTTAGCTAGGATAAAGCATATACATAGTGTAGACTACTACGTAGTTACAGCTTAGCGGTAGTGTAGACTACTACCTACTTACACCTTAGCTAAAATAATGCACGCATGTAGTGTAGACTACTACCTACATGTAGTTACACCTTTGCTAAGATAACGGATGTATGGAGTGTAGACTACCATCGTTCTGTTCCGTTCACCCACCATCATTTTGATACCATTGTTTTGTACCATCGTTTCGAATGCTTGAGAGTAAAAAGGATTTATGTTCCATCAGCAAAAATATATTTATGGTCCATCACCATCGTTTTGGTACCTTTCATGGTTTGAAGGGTTTATCACCTTTGTTTTGATACCATCGTTTTGTATGAAAACTACTTATGTTACATGACCACCGTTTGAGTGATACCATCATTTTGAATGTCTGAAAGAAAAAACTATTTATGTTTCATCACCAGAAAGATATCTATGTTCCATCACTATCGCTTCGGTACCTTATATCGTTTTGACTTTTTGACACAAACATAAAAAAGCTTCTTTTTTTTTAAATGTTTTCCATAAAAAATAAAATAAACTTTGTGAAAACACTTTCGAAAATGTTTTTAAAAAAGTTTTCAACTTTAAAAAAAGTATTTGAAAAAAACAATCTTTTTCAAAAATTTAAAAAAATTTTAAAACTTTTTTAAAAATTTAACTCATTCACCCCGAAAATACGCTGTTACCGGAAGTCAATCGTAGAGAAAT
>JAOQGN010325460.1:0-14410 GCA_027564295.1 Himantozoum antarcticum
TTAGTTAAATAGTTTTTAGTTAATTAGACCGCAGAATCACTGAAATTTAATCAGTTTAATTTATTTATTGCAATGCCGGTCTACTGCATCGAATGCCTTTCTAAAGTCCAAAAATATTATAAGATACATTTTCATCATTCAAACTGTTAAAACACCATCAGTTAACTCAATAAGAGCCCTTGCAGCACCTTTGAAAATTCTAAAGCCATTTTACTTATCATTTAACAAGTAATGTGTGTCAAGATACTCGTTTATTTGGAGGTTGAAATAATTTTCTAAAGTTTTGGTAAAAATAGGTAAATTCGATATAGGCCGGTAAAAATGTTAACAAAATTTTATTCAGCCTGTTTAATTAATTGTATTACTTTAGCTATCTTTGAAGCTTGAGGATATTTTGATTGGTGAATACTGCTGTTTATAATCTCAAGAGGTTGTGTTATAACTGAAGCAGACATTTTACCAAGTTTAGCTGGAATTAAATCTAAACCAGGCACTTTTGTTTTAATCTAAATTATTTAATAACTTTTCCACAACTTTTGTATCAGTTTTCAGAATTATTAAACGAATTGGCTAGTTTTGGTCTTATTGATGTGAAATTTAAGCTGTCGACCATGTAAAAATCGTTAGTCAACTTCCTATTGTCTTCTAAAATAACTTTAGGGACAGTAGATGCACCTTTAGGCGGTTTTTCTAACTTTAGATTTATAACTTTTCAAAACTTAGTTCTGTTGCATTCTGAATCCAGTAGAGTTTCATAATATTTTTCCTTGGCCTCCCTCAGTACTGTCGTTACATGATAGCGGAACTTTTTGTAATACCTCTTTAAATACGGATTGGGAGGAAAACGCACATATTTTCTGTGCAAGTAGTCTGCTTTGTTGAACAAGAAATCAGTTGGACAGTAAGCAACAATTTTTAACGGCTTGGAGTGCTGGTGCATCATTAAACTGATTAAATGCTTGCTACAAGTAGTTAGAAATCTATGACAAAATGTTCCATACATACATCAAAATCCATGTTGTTAAGAAACTTGTTCGCTCTAATTTGCACCAATAGTAAGAAATGATGCTGATGGGTTTGAGTACTCAAACAGGTCAGCATTTGCAACACCAGCATACTGTGGGCAAAGCGACTAAACTCCACTGCCGGTGGAGTTGGGTTGCACATATAATTATCCATCTGCTGATTGTGATCATACAGCTAGACATACAGTAATGTGCTACCTGTCATTGTGGGAAACTGTTCAGAGATTGACATGCGGACATCACAATCAATATCTGGTGAAGTAGAAACTTCATGCAACATAGAGGCTTTTCATTTCCGCTGAGGAGACCTCATAAAATAATAGGGTTTTCTAAACTATGTTACATTCTTCTGAATAATACTCTCTCAAATTCTTTCCTACCATCTATCATCATACTGTCAAATAATTACTCTACTTACAATTTGACTAATGTCGTTAAACAGGTGCTCTGAAGATAGGAGTGATGTATCATGAAGGCTCAATTATCGAAAGTCATACACTAACACACCTTCTAATTGATAGCAACATTATTTTGCTTCCCCACATATAAAATTGCTAATATGGCTTAACGTATAATTATGGAAAGTTAATAATATTATATAATAAACTGCTAACCTGAATTTGGGGATACTTGACATCTCTGAGCACCACATAACCCATTAGCCAGTATAACAGCCAGTGCTATCAACACAGACATCTCCATTTCTACTCTCTGCTCCAGATATATAATTATGACAATAATTGTGCTATAATTATTAGCATGTAGGAGCTCTAGTGGTAAGCATCTGTAGCCACCAGAGGACAGCTGGTCAAGATATTATAGTCAAAGTTTACGTGTATACAGGTGGAGTAATTGCATAGAGTATGATAGATATGCGTAAAATGGTGCAGCTTCGACTTGTTGTCAGTTCGGTATGTTGTGGCAGTGTGCTTTGAAGTGTAAACAATTAAATAAATGCATGAAATATAAGGATAATTATGTTTAATTATTAAGGGAAAGAAACTTTTCCACGTCGCATAGCAACGTGTTGATTAAATACCTAATGATGATTCATTTGCAAATTATGTAAATATAATGCTTTGAATATATAATACAAATATATTTATGCATGCAAGAGATGTAACATGCGCCAACATCAAATATTAATTAACATTAATGTAGCACAGAATAACACAGCACACCCTAACACTTTGTCACAAGACCCAGCACAGCGCAACAAAATATAACATTGCTATATGTCACACTGTTTCGCATTGCAATAGGTAGTTTGTGTGACTTTGTTTTCGGGTATTACAATCAACTCTAAGTTTTAGAAATTTTGAAGATAAATATTGTAATGGATTTGTCCTCCCCTCGCATAACTCCAAGATACATGCATATGTATATTATAGCTATCTTATCTTAATCGTTTACTATCTCAATTATATTATTATGTACCTAGTCGTGTAACCTGGACTGTTTTATTTGCATGTTGAAGAATTAGTCGACTTACCGAATCATGCTCTGTTTATAAGGAAGCACCTGTGTTGCTCTCAGGTCAGTGAAAGTGGAGCACGCTTGTAAGGCTGAGGCATATATATGCACGATATATTCATATTCTCAGCTGTTATCAGACAACCCTAATTCTGTCTACGACTCGTTATGGATATTCGCATTCTCATGTGTTCAGGATAAGCTAATGATCACATATGCACATGAGAGGGAGTCAGTTATGCCAAGAGCTGATCCACTGCATGCATCATAAGTTGAGAGTTCTATCGACTGCCTCCTCGCTTGCAAGTTAGCTGGCATTGTGTGAAATGACTCTGAGTGGGGAGGGGCCGACCATTACAATATATTATACGCACACACAATATTGTAATAGTTTGCTCCCACTATGTTGAGTGGGGGCGAACTAACATGGATCCCTGGTAACGTGTGTGGGAGGAGACCAGTCAGAGCTCTCTTATTATGGGGCTGTCTAGTCAGCAGAGCCAGCTAGACTTGTAGTATTGTTGGGATGGGTAAGGGAAGGGGGAGGTCAGGTGGTCTACTTTTAGGTAGGAGGAGGAGGCATAGGCACGGGCTCTTAGCAGTGCAACACAATACAGTGGATATAAAATATAGAAGAACCTTTTATTGAGGTGACTGCACAGCTCATGCACTGCGATGATACAACAAGAAAGAGTATAGCAATGCAGGCCAATATATAGGCGACGTGAAAAGGGGCAGGCAGATGGCCCAAGCCACCTGCACGCTGCACCTGCAACGACCATCCAATGATACATAATAAGCAATACCAAGAAGTATACAGTTATGCTAATATTGTTACTGACTGAGCAAAGGTACGGGAGGGGTGGCTAATACACCACACATTCCCCAATGAGCAGCATTAGGCTTCAGCTAATACAAACGGCGTAGCGTAAGTCAAAAATGGGTAAAACATAAAACCATCGAATATATAGAACATACAGACACTGTTGGTTACTTTAGTCATCACCGTGGAATGAGAGGTAATTGTCTATATGTGAATATGTACAAAAATACCCGGATCCAGATTGTCCATAGCCAGTGGTTTGGCAAATGTGGTTCCTGAGTAATATATAGTTATGTTGAATAATGTAGTGGTAGTAGATATGGATATATACGTAAGAAAACGAGCTTGGCTGTAATAGAACTTTGTTTCTTTGCATCTCCCATCTTGGGATCCAGCTCGTCAGCCATCTGAAGGAGGTCACCGGCCTGTGTGGTATACATGTCATAGCAGCCATCTGGAGGCTGAGCTTGGCTGGCTCTCTCAACCTGGCCTCATTCTTCTGTAGCAATAGAGCCTACCGGTGGAAGTGTCCAGCTGTGGCCAACTTCTACCCGCTGATTTGCTCTGACCCAGAGAGGCATGAGCTGCAAGGGTCGTCACTGCTGACCCCGTGGTCTAATACAGGCTGAGGGATATAGTAGAGAGTTAGAGCTGGTGAAGGTGGGCTGAAAACTGATGCATCTAGTCGGGAGTGGGCCAGGGACAACCTTGCAACTGAAGCAGGAAGGGGCAGAGGGCCAGTAGAGGGTCGGCTCTTAGGCACGCGGTAGAAAGGTTGTAGAGGGACCATAGGGGAGTCGGCTCTTGGGCCAGGGAGGGGCAAGGGGTAGGGGTAGGGTTTGTGCTGGGGCCATGGTCCTGTAAAGGGAGAAGGGTCTGCTGGCCCTTCTATAGAGGCCTCAGCTGAAAGATCCTCCATGAGAACGGAGGGTGAGAGGGATGAAGGCTCTGCAGGGGGGAGTGTAGATGTTCCCGCATGTCAGAGTAGGGTCTTCCAATGGTCCAGAGGTGGAGAGATGCTCCAGCTCTGGATCCAGGTTGGAGCGGCCCAGTAGTCTGTACCAAACCGGGGGTAGCTCCAGTACCAACTCCTTGAGTGAGGGGATGGCGAACACCTTAGGGGAAGGGATTTAGGGGGCCTGAGAGTGCATGGGTATGTGGTAATCCTTAGGTAGCCGGTGAGGGGGTGGGCAGGGGGAAGTTTTGTGGATGCCTGAGAAGTGGAGTTTTGTCGATGCCTGGGGAGTGGAAAGGGTCTAAAAGACTTGGAAGGGGCAGGGGCAAGATTCAAGGGCCCAGCTCTAAAAGCCTCAGATGGGTGGAGGTCAGGGTTTTTGAGCGCAGGGATCGCCAGGAGGAACTCAGGGGCTTCCTCTCACCGCAGAGCCTGGACTAAGCTGGCATTGTTAGCTCGGTTCACTTCATAGACCACCGGGTCCAGGCCCTCAGAGGTGAGAGGCCAGTCCTCCCCATGGTCCGGCTGCTGATGGTGATAGAACCAGTCACTCGAATACTCCGGTACTAGCATCCACAACACAAATATAACGCACCCAATGTTGCCTGCTGTGGATTATGGTCCATTAGTAGTTAGGGGACACTTCTTCACAGCGACGACACTGGTTGGTGTCAGGACCAAAAAGGTTCTTGCTCATCCGAGCGAAATAGGTGAAAGCCATGGGGCACTCACCCATTTCTGGATGGATAGTTTCCTAGGGGCAGGGGATTGGGCAACACCATAAGGGAAATTACCACCAATTTCAATTTTGGCCCACACTTCCTTGCTTGGAGAGAAGGGGGAGTGGGCCGAAGGAGAAGGGTTCCAGACCTAGATCTTAGGCTGTGCGGGGAGAGAGATAGGAAGCCAGGAGGCAGCTCTCCTTCTTCCAGCACCTTGTCCACAGACATGGGTTCTTGAATCTGGGACGAGGATGTTTGGGGGGATCGAGGACTACATCTGGTTATGCCTCAGCATCATCCACCTCCAATTGCAACACTGAGTTTGCAACATAAAGGGGAGACCATGAGTCTAATTATACTGGGTTCCCTGGGGGTCCTCCACTTTTATGGGAGGAGGGGTCTCCAAGCAGCTCCTTTGCAACTCCTTCATGGGTACATGTCAGCTGACGCTGGGCTGAGGTTTCGCAGGAGTGGAGTTGACTAGCCCCACCGCCTAACCATTGGCATAGTCAATCTCGATGAGCCAAGGGAATTGGTCAAGCTGGATGCAGAAACGCTGGGGATTGCAGCTATGTCTGTTATGGCTAGTGTTTCTGCTTTGAAACGTCTAATGTTGGATTTTGCTACTAGTCCTACTTCTCCCAATACCATTTTGGCAGGTACGGGTTTGGATGGGGAAAAGTTATGCTACAACTGATTTTGGTGTAACGGGTCGACATAATTCTGCAGTTAGTGGGTAGTTGAGATAGTTGTGCAAAACCAGGATAGGGATAAGTGTTAATAGAAGGTTGTCATCGAAAGTGCTTAATTCGAAATTTCTATCACTACCACAATTATTCTGTTTGTAAGGAGAGTGGCACTTAATTGGGCTCTCCATTATGTTGCCTAGAAAATGCTCCAAGCACAAGGACTCACCTTCATCAGATTCAGAGGGGGGGGGGGGGAAACCATATCAGGGTTTACTGAAGCCATTATTGGTTTTATCGAGATAGTGAAATAATTTTTACAATGAAATTGCGGCTCTCGCAAACGTGCACAAGAGTTGCAATTTTCCAATCACTGCCGTCGCTCGACAGAAGATAGCTCTCCAGTCATGGCGGAAGAACACAACTGCTAATTGGTAATAAATCGTGTAAATGGAATTGATTTTGTCTGTTTAGGCGGAGGGCTGAAATTATGGGATTTATATAGTGTGGAGGGCCCTCTGAGCCTGGTGGACCACTTTGGACGAGCTCCATGACCCAGTGAGCTCATCCAGGGGGAGACTGCTGAAATCCATCTGTGGTGAGTATCCTATCCCATGGGTGGAGGGCAGGCGAGGGGTGACAGGTTGAGCAGAGTTGTGTCTGCTATAACACATTTTCTTTCATAGTGGGCGGTGCAGAGTGAGGCCAGATTGGGCTAATGTCTGAGTGGCGCCAGTGTATTCTAGGAAGTGAGCAGCAGCAGTTATCCTGGCTCAAGAGCTCAAGGGGCAACTCACCGCGCTGGTGGGCTTCGGGTGGCAAGGGCTGGATATTTCCAATAGTCTAGTGTCTCTGATTTTCAAATCCGCTCACCTGCTCTGCCAAGCTGCTACCCCAGGTTGGCTTTGCTGTGGTTTGGGGGAAAGGGATGGAGTGCCCACTTAGTAGGACACTATAAATCCGGGCCACAGGCCCTTCTCCTGTGTTCTGTTCTCTGGCTGTCTCTTGGGGGCGGGCAGGGATGGACTCCGCTATCTCCACTGTGGAGATTTTTGTCCAATCTGGGGGCTCGTACTGTGCCTTCTCTCTTGGAGCTGAGATTCCTTCGTACTCTCTCTCCTGTAGGTTCCTAAGCCCTTGGTGGGAGGACTCATACGGACAGCAAGGGCTCTATCCGGGGATACCGTACCCCTGTTGTCCAGTTATTGGGATGGATAGCAGTAGATGGGGGAGCTAACTGGCCTTTGGCTCTCCCATGGTGAGTGCTGACCAACCGGTGGTTCTCATTTGTCCTCTTCCCACAATGACACTTTCTCACATGTACACATTTTGGCTTCTGTGGTCACTCGGGCCTTGTGTCAGCTAGTCCTAGCTATCACCATGACTGGGTCTCGCTCCAGGGAGGGCAATGGGTTTCTATGGGAGAAAAACAGTTTGGCCGTTTGGATAGCTTTTGAAGGGCAGTGGACAAGGGGTCGGCTACCTTTTTTTCCCGTGAGGCAAACTCTGGGTACCCTGGGCTGACTGTTCCACTCTTAGGTAGGGTAGGTCATGTGTATGCTGTATCTTTGAGGGGAGGGGTAGCTCAGGGGGTATTGTCTGCTGGTAGGTGAGTCTGGCATCTATTGCTCTTTCGAGAGTAAGCGTCTGTAGTGCCAGAAGATGCCTTTGCAGGGAGATCTCGCCATGGTGCGGCAGAATGTGTCCAGTGCCATCTGAGTTCTGTGGGTTTCCGAGGGATCAGCATGAGCTAGCTGCATCAATCTCTCAACTACTGCAGCATGACTCCAGGTGGAATTCTTAGGCCACCTCTGTAGCTGACTGAACCATTGTCAAGCCTTCTCCTTTGGACGAGCTGAATCTCTGTCTTAGTGCAGTGTGTATTCTGTCTAGGTCGGCTCACCTTCTGCATCCATAGGCCTCTTCCTTAAGGGCCTCCCTAAAGTGGTTGATAGTAGCCGAAGGTTGTCAGTCGTTGCCTTCTGCCACCTGCTGGAAACCTTCCTGGAAGTAGTCGATGTTTTCCTCCCCATTATACTGGGGGTAGGAAACAATCTACCAGCCACCCCAGTTGTAGTTCCTGGAGTGTCTCTGTAAACTGGCGGATGGCTTCTTCTATATGTATGCTACTCCGTCTCCTGGTAGGCATCGATGTTCTAGCTTAGAAGCATACGGGAAGGAATCGGTCGGCACCCATCGGCTTAGTGCCGTCCGCTTGAATGAGGTGTCATGATGGCCTGGGTCCCCACGTTACCTGGGGTCCAGAGAGTGGAGTCGTCTAGCATCCCGCTGCTGCCAATAATGTACTAGCTTACCCAGATTTTCTTGAGGGGGAGTAAACAACCAGAGTTCCCTGGGAATGTGTGTGAGAGGAGACCAGTCTTAATTCTCTCATTATGGTGCTGCCGCAGTTTCCCGTGCAGGCTCGACATGTAGCATTGTGGGGACAGACAGAGGAAGCGGGTGGTCTACTCTTAGGCAGGAGGAGGGGGTATAGGGATGGGCACATAGCAGTGCAACACAATACAGTGAATATAAAGAATTGAAGAACCTTTTATTGATGTGACTGTACAGCTCATGCACTGTGACGATACTAAATGAAAGAGTATAACAACGCTGGCCTTTACATAGGCAACGTAAAAAGGGGTGAGCAGATGACCAAGCTGTCTGCCCGCTGGGGCGGCAATGGTCAGCCAATGAATACATAATAAGCAATACAAAGAGGTATACAGTTAAGCTAATACTGTTACCGACTGAGCAAAGGTACGGGAGGGGTGATAAATCCAACACAAAACTATGCTCAACGAATGTTGCCAAAGGACAAATTGTATTGCCGTTTGCCCATTATACAATGCACTTTACCAAAATCAGAGTTGTTTCAGCTTATTTTTGAAGTTCTAGATTATAATGAAATAGTCTCCTCAACTTATGCCATGGTTCAGTATCGATTTTCACCTTGAAAAGCCTCACAATTTTAGCAAAGAAAAGCAGGCGCAATCGACATAAATTGCCTATTAGGTATAGAATCAAAGAAAATTATTCATGTATGTAACCGGTCAACTACATAACATCTGTAGCTAGTCAACTGCATATACCATTTGTAGCTGGTCAACTACATATCATTTGTAGCTGGTCAACAACATATCCATTGCATCTGGTCAATAGTTTTCACACTTATGATGTTATATTATGATATATTTTAACATATAAACTTATGCCAAATCAAGTTATAATTGTAGGTTGCTTATTTTAGCAATAGACTCTTTTAAATAAGGTCTAAGGGTATAAGTATAATGGACAGCATATATATGACATTATTATTCTGGCGAACAGTAAGTTGCAAGGCACTTTTTCCTGAAAAAATAATATAGCAAATTTGCTAAAATTGCTACGGTATTTAAAATTACATAAAATTGTATACATAATACGATGGAGGAGGAAAATAAAAATTAATTATAAAACAATAATTGATCCGATAAGTAAAACTAATTTGGCTAACATAAAATCTGTTTGTAGAACTGAATTCAAAACGCTTAATTAGTTGATAAAATTGATGCAATAAAATGAATAAAGAGGAGATACTCCATCAATGCTTCATTGAGCTAGATTTAGTAAATAAACACTTGAAATTAAAGTTAGGACATAAAACATAACTTAACCATAACTAAAGAGATGTCATCTATGGGAAGATTTAAATGATTTGAGACGTTGGCAACACTTCATGTGAGGGGGTAGATCATTAAAAAGCTGTGCACCAAAGGTCTTCAAGGAAAACTTAAAATCTGACTTTCCCAACCTTAAACCCTGACGTTCAGACAGTATGGTTCTGCTGTTGGGTTTATCTGGCAGCAGATTTTCATCTATAATGTGTACTAGGCTGTTATTTAATTTGTAAAAAGTTAATAAAAATAAATATTGGAGACGATCAGTCAAAAGATTAATCTTATGGTGGTTTCTAGTTTCCAATTTTGGTAGCATAAAATCTATAATTTTTAAGCACCGGTTTTCCGTTTTGAGCAATTCATTTTTTATATTAAAGTGGTTGCAGAATAAAAGAAATGCCCAATATTCTAGGTTGGAGTGAATAATACCTGTATACCAAAGTGCCGCTAAATTGGCTATATAATGCAATACTAACAAACTATTTTAAGAATCTATAAGTTTGATGCAAACATTTTATTTCTAATCATAAAAAAAATTTAAATACTGCACAAAGCTATTACACGATAGCGGCACGACATAGGAAGCTTTCAGATGTACTATGTGTAGGCCAATACATTCACCGCAATCACTGTGAAGGTGACCATTTATGTCAATCATTATTTTTTATTCATCATTTTCTATTTCTCGAATACCAGTACCTATATCAATAAGCCTATTGGCGCACCAGGTTTCAAACGAACCATGAATATAGAAGAAGATATTCTCTTGGAAAATCCCAATAAAATTATATTAAATAGTATAACCACATGCGCAAGTAGAATTTGAACCAAAATGCAGTATGGGAAAATAATGATGAGCAATAAATTAAATAAATGTACTCACTCAGATTTATATTGAATATTATTACCGACGCTACAAGTACCGATAGCTGATAATACTAACCACCAACATTACTATGCGACTCGCTTAAGCACCGCCCCCTATATCCGTTTTCCGGTCAAGGCCATTACTTGAAGAAAATACAAAATGTTCTAAGAACAATCAAATTATTCAATTTGTCATTATGATTTTTCACTTTGAGTGTCGTTCAGGTTCATTAGCAAATAAAAAGTTCGTATAATTAAACGATTTTATTTGGAAATTTCAATAGCAATTTGAAACGTTGCGCTCGAATGGGCTTAATAGCACCATACTTTCCTAGTTTTCACAAATTCCATTAATATAAATTATAGTGTAAATATTTCTGCTTTCTTTCAGTGAAGATTGGAAAATCCAGTTCTACTCACGTGACCTGGTAACCATCTCAGCACTCCCTTTGCTTTTTGTGCCTGCATATTACATCAGGGAGCGGAACTTTATATCAGACACGGAGTATACAGCTGGAGATAGACACGATGAGCTATGAGATTACAGATAGCATGCAGCTAACGTGCAGTATTCTTGCTCAATGGCAAACTATGCATTCTTAGCATTAGCTTTATAACTTGAGAACTTGAGAAGTCTTACTATGTATTTACATGTATGTTTGTTAGTTTAAATAGTCATTTGTTGCTCTTCACACTCAACCACATTGGCTATGCTCAAGTCAAGTTCTTGTGCAATGATCATTAATGGGTATATATAATTATGATTTACGTCTCTATATGTTTATAGTGACTCGGTGGCCGTCTCTCAAAAAGGCCTACCAGGCAGTGTCCCAAATCGTAATAATGGGTTGGATTTCAATATTCATATTTTAGCTTGCATTGCCGAAAAGTAGCATCAACCATTTGCTATGTTGAGTAGGATAGCCATTTCTAATTTGCTAACACATGTATGTATGAAGATCATCCAAATGGTAGGAACTAGCAATTGTATATATAATTACAATTGTTTGCTCCACCCGATTGAAAACTTTTTTCAAAACAATGATTAACATAATATTCTATATTTTCGATTGAGCTACTCTCTAGCCTCAGTTCCCAAGCCTTTTCAAGTATTGGTGCTGGATGGCCAGAAGTGAAGCTATGCTTTATTATATATGGTTGGTTTAATAAGATTATCCAATAGGATTATAAGATACAATATACTATGGCATACTATACAATATATTATACAACATACTATAATATACTGCTACAATATAATATAGAATGGTACCCGAGCTCCATTGTTCCACGTGTAGACCCACCTACTTAAGACTAGGTGGGTCTACTTGTAGACCCACCTACCTAACCCTAGGTGGGTCTACTTGTAGACCCACCTTTATACTCCTTTGTAGACCCACCTTTATACACTTACCACTCCGTGACTAAATATAAATAGATGTGTGAGCATTATAATATAAAGTATTACAGTGCATTGCAACTAACTATATGATATGCATAGTCTGGCCTACGTGTTGATGTACATGTACAGTTGTACATTCTACCTTTACAATGCAGAGTTGTCAGCCCACAACATGATCAGTACAACTTGGGCGGACAACTCTGCATTGCCAGTACATTGCCAGTCAATGGCCAGTGCATCAAACCAGGGGATTCTTATGCACCATCAATATAATTATAATTATTGTTTCATGTTATTTATCATACTTTATCAAATTATTTGTTTCATGTTGCGCATTTCCATGTTACTGTGAATCCTTTAGGCCTACTTCATGCATAATAATAATAAAAATAATACAAATTATATAATACTGGGCTACTGGTCAGGCCTATTTGTTTTAACTGACCTTAACTGGCAATCCAATATATAGCAATCCAGTATAACAGTAATCCAATAATAGTAGAGCTAATTAGGGAAGCCTGCTACAGATTGCACAATGTGTATATTATCCACAGCCTGATTGGCAGGCAGAAAAACAATTTCTAAGAGACGAATTGCTCCAGGCAGTCACTGAGGCTAGAACTGACATATTAGAACATAACCTGTGTCAACTTGCAAGACGTGTGCAGCAGGTGTACCAACTCTCTGCTACTAATACAGACATTGTAGCATGTGTACCACCACTCTGCTACTTATACCGACATTGTAGCATGTGTACCACCACTCTGCTACTTATACAGACATTGTAGCATGTGTACCACCACTCTGTTACTTATACAGACATTGTAGCATGTGTACCACCACTCTGCTACTTATACAGACATTGTACCATGTGTACCACCACTCTTGCTACTAATACAGACATTGTAGCACGTGTACTGCCTCTCTGCTACTTATACAGACATTGTAGCATGTGTACCACCTCTCTGCTACTTATACAGACATTGTAGATGTGTACCACCTCTCTGCTACTTTTATCGACATTGTAGCATCTGTACCGCCAGTCTGCTACTTAAACCGGCATTGTAGCATGTGTACCACCACTCTGCCACTTATACCGACATTGTAGCATGTGTACCACCACTCTGCTACTTATACAGACACTGTAGCATATGTACCACCACTCTGCTACTTATACCGACATTGTAGCATGTGTATCACCTCTCTGCTACTTATACTGACATTGTAGCATCTGTACCACCACTCTGCTACTTATACCGACATTGTGGATGTGTAGTTACCACCACTCTGCTACTTATACCGACATTGTAGCATGCGTACCACCTCTCTGCTACTTATACAGACACTGTAGCATGTGTACCACCACTCTGCTACTTATACAGGCATTATAGCATGTGTACCACCTCTCTGCTACTTATACTGACATTTGTAGCATGCGTACCGCCACCTCCACCTCCACCACCAGCTCTACCACCAGCTCGGCAACCTTAAAAAAGGAAGCTTCGCCGGTGCGCTTCAACATCCACCATACCACTGTACACAAGGGGAACGGAAATCAGTAACACGTCCGACATGTTACTAAATTACGGGTTAAGGACGTTACTTTATTTTCTATCAAGTTACTATAGCAAATTGTAATATTCACTTGTATAAATATACTATTCACTAATCGTGAATAGTATATTGTTACTATTCACTATCTATTCAATTAGATAGTGAATAGTATCAGCAGATCATTGTTACAACATTGTATTGCGCTATATATTATTGGTGCTCTTTCCAACAATGCCAACCGTGCATATCGCGATTGCAAAGTTGTGATATTAATGTGTTCTAACCAGTAGATGGAGTGCAAACATTGGATATCAAGTGAGCATGGGTGAGCTTGCCATACTCATAAGTAAGCTAAGGTGGGACTAAGTCATAGGTGAGCTAGTGTGACCTAAGGTGGGCTAAGTCATAGGTGAGCTAGTGTGAGTTGAGGTGGGCTACATCATAGGTGAATTAGTGTGAACTAAGGCGGGCTAAGTCATAGGTGAGCTAGTGTGACCTAAGGTGGGCTAGTGTAAACGAAGGTGGGCTAGTGTGAACGAAGGTCGGCTAGTGTGAGTGAAGGTGGGCTAGGGAAAGCTAGGATAGACTAGGTCATGCTAAGTAAAGTCAGCTCAAGCCAAGTTGATTCAGTCATGTCAATCCACAAGCCAGGGTAGTAATTATGAGCAAGGTGAGCCGAATGAGCTGGGGCTGGGGTGACCAGAGTTGGCCATGTCTGGCTATGTCGAGACCAAGTAAATCGAAATACTAGATAATTACTGGATGATGTGCAATTAATACTACATAAAGAACCATGTAATGTATCAGAACATACTGAAATGGATGTTTGCACTTCACTTCGTTCACTGAATGTAACAACTTGTAGCATTTCTTTAAGTTTCAGCTTTGCAACCATACTCCCCCGGAACCCAATGACTTTGGTTTCCCGGGAAATACTGCTTTAATGGCCTACTGAAGCAATAATAGCCTCTGAAGCAATAATGGAAACAAGCAATACAAGACGTCCCTGGCGGGGCCCTCCAATCTATGGTAGGGTAGTTTATCGGCCCCTAGAGATGTACAACAATGGCAGAGGAAGGTGAGTGGATAGCAATAACTGTACAGTAGTCAACTTAAGCAGGTGCATCTACTCTGGCAGGAATAACAAGACTGATACATACTGATATATATGACATGCATCACATTAAGGGTAGCAGGCCAATTATAGGCTTAAGAGTTTATGATGCATAGTGTTCATATAT
>JAOQGN010325571.1:0-14410 GCA_027564295.1 Himantozoum antarcticum
GAATCAACTCCCATAGTGGTAGTTGTGGAAAGTCAAGCTACAAGTACCACCGATATCGACTGGGTCAGAGCTAGCTGACGCCAAGAAGGGCAATTAAATATGTCAAAACAAGTTATCACATAACACTTTTCAAGCTGTAAGACGTACTCCTGAGGGGAGACAGTCGCACTGGGGGTTGCTTTGCTTTGGGGGGCTTCAGAGAGTTCAGAGGTGCCACTTCTAAGTCCACCATTTCCATCTCTGGTTCTGCATCCTACCAAAAGAACAAAAACATTGAATGTAGCATGAGTCGTCAATAAATAGAGGACAAATCAGGATCAAGCAGAGTTAGTTGTGCTGGTCGCTAAACACCTGTATCCCGAACAAATGAGATTTATGAGCATACCGCAGCCCAGGCCCAATATGAGTGTGTCTAATATCTATCCAAAGGACTTTGAACATCAGAATAAGAACTGTATTCACTGTATATGATAGTACAATCACAAGCTAACAAATAAGATGAGATGGCAGTAGCATTGGCCAGGATTGCAATGCACAATAGCGGCACAGAAACACAGGTTGAAATGCTGTTACGTTTCTGTTATACAGAACTACTATAATTGTTAGACAAAAATTGGGTGCGGCATGGAAGCCCATTTTTACAGAGCAAGAGCGGATCTAGAGAGATTCAGCCAATGCTACTCAAGAACGTGAGGGTACCTCACAAGAACGTGAGGGTACCTCACAAGAACGTGAGGGTATCTCACAAGAGCGCGAGGGTATCTCACAAGAACGTGAGGGTACCTCACAAGAGCGCGAGGGTACCTCACAACACATACAAACTAGCCTATACATGCCTCCAGCCGCATCCAACTTGTCTACTCCTAAGTTGCGAACTGCCAAAATGCATGGTTTTACTTTGTCCAAACGGAGAGAGTAGAGAAGTCTGGATGGGGTCGGAGGCATGCAATGGCTAGTTGGTAGTGGTATGAGGGGTGTCCGGGTGACATCTTCGCATCCTTGAATGAGTGGCTTGAGTGAGCCACTCATTCGTAGTGGCTTCGTAATGTTCTCACAATAGTGAGAACAAAAATTTAAATTCTCTCTATGAGTTGTTGTACAAGAGACAGGTCTAGACATGCATATTATGTATAACTTTACGCTGCGTCTGACAATCTTTCAACCAATGAGGATGCCAAATTTGCAGTATTCAACAGTATAAATAATAATTATTACATACTTATATGGGAATACATTACATATTTATATAGTAATATATTATAGAACAACTTATTTATAGTACAACCATCATTATTTTATAATTATATGAATATATAATATATAAATTATTCTAGATTATATAATATATAAATATATTATATTTTATAATGATACTGTCATAATATATAATATAATATTATACTATATGAGTATAATTAGAATAAATATAAATAAAATTCAAAAGATACCTACCGCCATTTTGTCGACAACTTTGACTTGATCTGTGATTCAAAAGCATGAATTATAATTTAATTAATCGATAAAATGTTATTGGCTAAAGAGCTCATGCCGAAAGCGACAGGTCAAAGTATGGGCCACTTTCAATAGTTTCCCCGATCACAGGTGCAGCTATTGAAATACGAGGTGGTACAATAAAAGTCTAATAATACAGTCAGTTTCATTTCCGTGAAACAAAAAACAAATAATCCTAACAAATTAAAACAAAAGAAATGTAATTCAACCTACCTTAGCAGCATAACAGAACAATGTTGTACTTTTAATAATGCATGCCCGTTCCATTCATTGCAGATGCCAAACCAAACATTTTATTAGCCCCAGGTATCCAAATGACTGTTGATGCGTTTGCGTAGTGTAAATCTACACGCCCTCTCTCTATTGCATTACTGTTGCCATAGCCTTTGCTTGATTAACTTTATGAAGCATAATAATTACACATTACGTTATGTGTTGTACATATTTATTGTCATAAAACAAAGACGGCAGTACTCAGTAAAGTACATTAATGTTATCAGATCGCTGCATGTTTGATTGTTTTGCTGAAAGGATCAAAAACAAGGTGTACTAAATAATTCATAAACATATTATTGCAATATGAAATTTAATAATATTTAACAATAGACAAAATATCTTTGGCTCACGCATAAGTCCTGTTGCTACAACATCAGCTAATTGTTCAATAGTTAATCAGGAAAGCAAAGAAATGAATCAATCACCAGCAGACATTAAAATGTCAAAACATAAAATGTTGGCCGAAGTACAAGATTGTTATCTCACAATGTACTAAATGTGCATCCGCATAGGAACACACAATCTATAATCTACATACGATACGACAGCACCTGGTATAACTCAAATAGCTAGTACAATCATTCAAATATAATTTGGTGCTTAAATTAGATATTATTATCACTTTTTCGTGTGGGTTGAAAACCTTTGGATGTACAGATACTATCGTGACTTCAGACGCTGATTTGTAATTCAAAAAAATAATGGTGTGTAGATTTACCCCTGCAAAAACACCTCTGCGATCAGCACACAAAATCAGGGCCTGATTTGTGTTTACAAGCCAGAGTGAATTTGTGAAATTAGCTGAACTATTGCAATAGATATAGCCATCTGACAGACACACCTGCATCAGGTGGAGACGAGTCAATGCAATAGACACGCAACCCTTTCCTAACAAGCAGACAACTCTAAGGAATAGTAAGTAGGCACAGAACGGCTCAGCACGGTTAATTGGCTGCTATAAATTATTAAATAAGAAGGCAACATTGCCTAAATCTCTAACCGGGGTTCCACTGAATACTATTATAGTTACGTGTGTGCTTGAACAGCTCTACTTTAGACTAGAGATCGCTCAGCACTAGCTAGCTGCATGACTATCAGTGGAATTCTGACTAGACTTATTGATTGCTTCTATCTGCCGTTGTAGGCGTTGTTTCTCTAGCAATAGTCTGTATTTGGTCTCCTTATTCTGCTCTAGTCTGTTGGTTAATGACTTCATTAGAGGCCCAACTAGAGTGTCCAACACATGGCATACACTGGACGAGTACACTGTAGGTAAATAACATATGTGTAAAGATAGTGCAACACAACATGAACTCTTTACCTGCGAACAACAACATATTTGTGCCTAGCCATGTTCACAATAGGTAATGATAATTGCAGCTGGCCCAACATAACGCTTTAAAGTGGTAACCAAATAACAAGCTAGTCTAGTGGAACCAACTACACATTGCATGACATTATTAATATTATTAGTTCGATTGGAAAGGAGGAAAAATTTTCTGCGAGAAAACCTGCAGATCGCAAGTGAAACTCAAACGAAACATCCTTCCAGATATATTTTGCCATTGGTGCAAACCACCCTGCCACTTAGACCTGTTCAAAATATTATACTGTCCAATTTTCATGCATTCTATTCACACAAATAGTCTGACAGTTTAGCATTTAACAATAGTTGGATTTCATGCACTGACAACATGGTAGCATGCACACACACACAAAAAAATACACAGATTTCCATGCACACAGCTATTGTTAGCTCATATCAAGCTACTTGTCTGCCAATAGACAGACGACTACATTAATATTTCACTTAAATGTGGAATACAATATAATAGTATGGGTAATTCGGAGTTATTTGCACAATAATATTGTTGGATGTCAAGTAAATGTTCTGGCATTGCTGCAATTATTATATGTAAAGTAGATCACACATCAACAGTACATCTCACCTGATGCATTATACAGTTGATTGACTAAATTCTCATCAGTTTGTGATGGTATAGTGGAGCGGTAGGCCAGACTCTCCTCAGTAAGAAGTACTTTTGGTAAGGAAACGAGGCTTTGCAAATTATGAGCTTCGAACGTCAGTCTCTTCTCAACATATAGAGGGACTTCTCTCCGATCATACCTGACAATGGAACAAACCATAGTATGAGCAGCAATTTATCAGATTTACGACCAAAATTGCAGTAAAAACCAGTTCCAACAAAGACGCAATACCAAAATTTCTCTACTAAGAATCCTTGACCAAGATACTCAAGTTACGCCCTGTGTTCTGATCGAGAGGTAAAATACTAGGGCTGCAACGATTCATCCAATCAAATCAGAAAATCGGAATCACAATGAAAATCGAATCGAAAATAAGCAAAGTAGAAAATCGAGATAATTACAAATTTAAATTGCACGTCACGTTGTAACAATCAAACTGCCATATAATCTACAATTTCAATATAAGGAACAAAATAATGTTATCCAAAGTTACATTCAAATTAAATTTTGAATAATAATTGAATATGTGTTGGTTTTCTGTTTTTAATCAGTTACCAAGAAACATATTTTTGGATATTTACAGGCACGCAAATAATCGAATCGCTTAGAATCGAAAATACTGGAAAATCAAATCGAAAAAATTGTATGCATTTTTGTGAATCGTTGCAGGCCTACAAAATACTGGAGTCCAGGTGGGCTACCCCAGATTACATCAGCTATTGGATTACCACTGAAACCCACACAATACATATAAACAATAATTATTATAGTGGTTATAGTTAGTAATAATAAATAAGTTAAAGTAAATCTCCACAAACATTGAAGTTATTCCCTCTTTGAACCTCCTATTCAAGGAGAGGACAATTCCCTAAATATAGCAATGCATATCCACTAAAACTGCCATCAACTCCAGTAGGACAATTATGAATATATTAGGTGCCGCACCTGTATATACCCCAGTAAGTGTGCAAAAACAGATCACATAACAACATCCTATCAACTAGGCAAGGCTCTAAAATAGGAGATGACTTTCATCAGATTGTTATTATTATATTAGAAAACAGAGTCATCCAGATATCGTACTACAACGTACGATATAATATTGTATCGTACTTTACTTACTCATTAGAACTATTGTACTTGGATACAGACTGAAAACATGTTACTGTAATTTGCGACTCCTGAAATGAGAAATATGGACAAGCATTACAGGCAGAAAAAATGACTACAATTAACTTTGTTTATAATGACTACAAAAGTGAGTAATACAATCTAAAAGCTGGTTTCCGGCGTTAACCATCGATTTCATTGCAAATAGAAATAGGTATCTTTCCTTCTTTGTCTGCACTTATGTATCATATGAACACCAACCGTGCTGTCAATATCCGATGGAGGTTATAACCCATATCCATACAATGTTCTAAACTAAAGTTGTGGGAAATTTTGATACTTGGAAAAAACCTTAGTAGATAATATATATGTATATATATGTGTATATATACATAATATATATGTATATGTAGCCCTTATGAGTGACTACAACAATATTATTTTTGAGAATGCAGTGACCCAGGCACTCGATAATATGTTTACCATCGTCTGTTAGTATACAAATGCAACCTATTGATGATCTGATGTTAGGAGGCATTCACCTGACCTCCACCTGCGGATGCTTGTCAGATGCTGGCAGAGGTACTCAACTGACACATATATATCTTACATTATATAATCTTGACACTCACCTGAGTATGTTTGTCAGTATTAAATACAGAAAATATAACTCCAACGAAACAAGGATCCATCATCTGATAATCAGCCTGTGTTCTCACATCTGGTAACAGAAATAACAATACATTAATAAACAGCTTACTCCATATCTATTATTCTCATAACATAACACAATAGTCCACAGGATTGGTAATGTTACATCCTTGAGTGCATATTCAAATGTCAAGATACTCTTCCAGTCAATCCTTTTCAGAAACTAATCACATGATCAAATGTGACATGAACATTGAAGACCACTCACATGAATGACTTATAGCCTACCAGAGCTACTAGAGTGCCACCCTTACAAATGGATTATTATTATTATTATTATTATTTCCATTATTTATGTATACACAGAAATTAGTAATAAACTCGTGTGTATTTTAAACCATGTAGTTGGCGCTCTCAGTCCAAAGCCAAGGGTCGTAAGCATCGTAAATATTTTAGTGATTATATACCCCAGAAATAAATATGGCCAAATCAAATTTGGATTGTTTCTAGATTTCCTCTAAAGTTGACTAACATAGCCTAATTAGCAGTCAGCATAAAAAATTACACTCGACATTGTTGATCTTCCGGTGGACATGGTGCCGTATATCATGGCTTTACTTAATATAGCCACCACAATTTCCTTCTGATCAGACAGCAACTTTGTCTATCACATGTAGTTATTTTAAACTAGTGTATGAAGAGCACTGGAATCATGACATATGGGCTCAGCTTCATATGACGTAGAACACAGCCTATACTTGCCCACATGTGAAGGCCATACTGTGATGTGTGGGTGTGAGTGATACCAGCCTATCACTCTCATTGGTCTGTTCAAAGTATGTGCCAAACTCTATAAATAATCGATATAATTTTGATTACCAGACAAGAACCAATTAATACTTCAATATGATACTTTGTAAACTGTCGGGGAAATGAGAGAGTAATAAACAATGTATTTTTAGATATTTTCCAAATTTATTGATAACCGTCTGCTGCATGTTATGTAACAACTTCTGACTAACAAACAAGGCACTTTCAAATTATACCATAGACAGAATAAATGATAGTATTTACTTATTTAGGAACCCCCTATTGGGGGAAAAGTTAAATGAATTAAAAATAACATTCATTCTTATGATTGGTCAGTCAATGGTCCAACCGCTCTACTTACGAACACTGAGCCACTGTTTTAGAGCTAGATCTAATCAAGCGAGATCAACTAGCTAGATTTTAACTTTTCATGTGAGTGTTTTTAGCACGCACGCTTATGCATAGTCGAAGGAAAATCTATATCCATAAAAGAGGGATGCATAATTTTGGGTTCCAGGAATTCTTTCTACAGGAAACATGATCTTATTCTAAAAAGAGGTGTTTAGAACCACATTTATACCATTTATAGAGCTTTAGAAACAAAGGCATCTTCAGTTATTCACTTGGCTAAAAATGTACTCCCTCTAATTTATTTTGAGAGAATGTTACTGTGTAACCCACATTAGGCCATTCCGAAATACTGTGTATAATAGTCATCCCATCAACATTGAATAATATATGCAAAGTTATAATCAGCTATAACAGTGGTTGTAACTTACATCTGCAAACATAGCAGCATCTGTGAGTTGTTCTGGAGATATCTCACATCTATCAGGTCTTTTATCAGATCTCTGCAGAATGACTAAAGCCGATACATGCGCTACTGACTGCTCATCTACCTGAAATACAAATATATGGACAGTTGGACACTGTTAAGGGAATTGATAAATATTGTAGTCTAATTGTATCCATATATTAATTATATGGGATAGAATGATAGTCTTCCAAGTCCAAGTATACTTCAACCACATACATATTGCTTGTCCTTTTTACCAGTGACCAAGCCATCAACATATGGAACTAGCCAGAAAATTAATACCATATAATAAATAACATTGATATACGGTATAACATTGCATGTGTTGTAGCATAATAATTTATGATGTAAACCAAAAATGGACATTATATCGGATATGGTAAATTACACTACTATGAGCATGCCATTTCAGATCAAAACGAATCCACAGATCGGCACATTTAACTACCTGAGGCCCAATTAGTAATATATACACTGTCAAAAAAGAGCTACATCAGCATATAATCGCCAATCAAAATTTATGGATAGACACTCTGGTCATTTTGGTGGGCAGAATAAATGGCTGGTATTTGGTGGCAACATAACCACATCAAATTGATAGTTTTATTAATTGGCCTATTATATTTCACTAATATATAACTAATAAAATACAATTTGTTTTAACTTGATTTGCTTACTATTCAGATGAAAAGCGACTATGGGTAGCCCTGCTGTATTCGTCTGTATGTGATATATTCCCTATTGCTACCTTAAGCCTACATTTTAATAATTACATCAATAATTACTACGTTGGGCTGCAGTGAGCCATAAAAAACTCGAGTCGGGTCGAGCTTGGATACTTTTGGGTAAGGCCAAGTTTGATTGTAGCATAACATCAGGACAACGGATTTGATCCACCTGTTGTACTAGTACAGTAGAGTGGATAATGTATTGTGGAATCTTGTCTTTTGCATTGAAGGCAATCATTTTGCTTTTGTTGATGATAAATTCCATATCCCATTGGGGAGCTCAATGCACAAGGGCATTGACGCTCTGGTGGAACCTGATCTTGGCCCCATATATTGGTTCCTATATAGTTTGCTTGTTATTAGTATTAATTGTAAATATGCTATTATTATAACGTAATCAAATTAGAGTTGACAGAAAACACCTATCCTACCTCATATCTTACCCCTGAAAATACCTACTTTACCTCTTGTACATACCTCTTGTTTTAGCAATTTGGTCATGACTAGAAGGCACATTTTTCAGGAAGTTTTTCCAAAACTAAAATCTTTGGTATATAGCAGGAATACATCATTTTACTATCGTATGATAAACAAAGATTGTTACATTTATATCATGTTATTTCGTTTAATCCTTTATTTCTATAATGATAAATTTGCTGTAGTTTTTTTTTTTTACAAAATTTAGATTATATTTATCAGCACCCACGTGACCCTTCATGCAGGCTCCACCTTTGTGAATTAAGAAATTATGAAACAAAGGTAATCAATACTGTGGTTTTCCAGATTTAATTTTTATATTATATATTCTATCCATCACTGATAGACATATAACACAATCTGGAAGACTGTTTTGAACTACCTTCCTATAGCTGTCAGTCCATATGGGCCAGAGAAGAGCCGAAGTAGATAGTGATCGACAAAGAAGAATAAGAGATGACAATAATTTATTAAGTAATTTAATAAAGAATATATTTTTCATCAGCAATGCAAAACTATGCATAAAAATTAAACCCACGGAAGACCACCAAATCAGATGGATTTTCCAGCCTGGATATTTAAGGTGGCAAGTGAAGATTTATGCATCCTCGTAGCACTAACGGATATTGTAAACTCGATATTGAAAACATTAACTTTTCCATCCCTATGGAAAAACGCTGAGATCCATCCGCTACCAAAAGTGAAGAGCCCATCTAAATTAAAGGAATACTGTTATGGATGTACATTCTTGCAGCTTGATTGTGTGGGCCACGTCCTGCCTTCCAGCTATACCTAGTGAAGATATCTGCCACCCAGTCTAGTGGAGGACAGATAACTACCACAGGTAATAGGAGCACCATGTATGCTGGACACAGATGTAACCCAGCAGATGTAGACAGTTGCCTTCTATTATCTAGCCAAGATCCAAGTTACCTGTTGCTGAGAATACGGAGATGCTATACCAGCTAGTGGTATTGCAATAACATTATCTACTTATCTACTTAACTCTGCTTTATGTATTGTAATGCACTCTCCGTATATATGAACATTATGCATCACTGACTTCTGAGCCCTTAATGAGCCAGCTACCATAATTATAGTGATAATGTTTGTCATAGCTCAGTATGCTTCAGTCTTGTTATTCCTGCCGGAGTAGATACAGGCTTAAATTGACTACTTACAATATTGTGTTAATCTACTCGCGTTCTTCTACCATTGTTGTACTTCTCCAGGGGCTTAAGAAACTTCCTACCAAAGTTGTGGAGGCCACGCCAGAGACGTCTTGTGTTGCTTGTATTCGTTATTGCTTCAGTAGGCCATTAATGTTATAAGTAGCTGCATACAGTGAAAGAAGTGAAGTGCACTATAAAGTCCATTTCAGTATGTCCAAATGCTCCCTACACAACACTACACTGTACAACTTTCTGTAGATCCTGACAACATATATAATGTACCTATAAGATGTCAAAATTAATTAATATAAAATAAAAAACAAAAATATTTTCAGTTCACCAACAGGAATCACATTTTTCCATGAACCGAAACTGCTTTAGTTTCCTGATTGCGCAGAATCAGACAGCACATATTCATACAGTTACTGTAATCATATAGTAAGTATGTCTATGCAAGGCTGTCATCTCCATGTATGCATGACTGCTAGTGAATTAGTAGCCAATCGACTATTACTTCTCGCTCCAATAATTACAAGTTGTGATACTGTCTAGCTAGCTAATATCTCTCGCTAAAACTACAAAAAGGAGGGGGAGTTTAGCACTAAGCGAGACAAATAGCTCCCTCGCCAGCTAAATAAATCGCCCGTGTAAGGACTATATTAAGAATGCTTTTCAATTATGGAAGAAAATCCGTGGTTTACACCTCTAACATGTTCATATAGTAAAACAAGTATTACTCAGATTACAGTGATAATGAAAACTGCAAAGATTCATAATAGTCATCTACAAGTTATCAATATATACAAGTCAAGGCTTTCCCGGTTCATAAGTAATCAACAGCTGCAATATTACAATAACAGCTACAAATTTCTATGAAACATCACATAACAGAGAGGGTAAGAGAGCAGAGGGGACTTACGGACACTTACGGCGAATAAATTGTTGTTGATAGGTTGGAAAGTGCAGCAAAGTATTTCTGGTGCACTACGAGATCCGTATACCCGGATACACTTGGTGCTAGACACCTGCCAGAGCCTTGCAGTACCATCCAGAGAGCTTGACAGTATGTTATCATTAGACAGTGACCAAGCAAAGTCTGAAAATGGCAAAACAAAAACAAGCTTACTTCTGTTACTATTCAAACGGTTTCCAAATATATATAATGTATTATGTAGTAGCCGTGTCTTGTCTGTATATTATGTAGTGGCCGTGTCTTGTCTGTGTATTATGTAGTGGCCGTGTCTTGTCTGTGTATTATGTAGTAGCCGTGTCTTGTCTGTGTATTATGTAGTGGCCGTGTCTTGTCTGTGTATTATGTAGTGGCCGTGTCTTGTCTGTGTATTATGTAGTGGCCGTGTCTTGTCTGTATATTATGTAGTGGCCGTGTCTTGTCTGTGTATTATGCAGTGGCCGTGTCTTGTCTGTGTATTATGTCAAGTGTCTGCAATATGTTTAAGAACATAGAATTAATGCTTGCTGTAATATACTAGATAACCTATTATACCTACTGCAGCATGTCGAGCATTACCATAATTCATTTGTTCGTCACAATATTTGAGAGGTCACCAGATAGTAAGCAAACACAAAACACTTGCAGTGCCCTATTGATCATTGGAATGCTCTTAGAGAACCTACACTAACCTGTCACAGACCTGGAATGATCTCTGAGCACTTGCACTAACCTGTCACAGCACTGGAATGATCTTTGAGCACACATATTACAGTAGCAGGGGTTGGAATAACCTGCATTACAGATATCGTCCCATCGTAAGAGCAACACGCAACTCTGGACTTGTCATCATTTGCAAACTTGACTGCAACAACTGAAACGAACAAAATCCAATAACAGCGCACAATGTCTACTATGAAGTAAACATAAATAATACACCATGCACACGCGTGGAAGCATACTACAGAAACATTGTATAGCGTATGACCCAAATATTTTGCAAATTTTGAAACTTTTCAGAATAAAGCATGGACAGGAACACAACCATTGCATATGTCACATCAGTGCAATACACAACTACATATCAAAACTTCAAATAGTTGTGCCATCATTACATTACATTTTACCAAATAACGTTGATTATTTAATTTAGAGAGAAACTGCATTAACAATTAACAATAAAATTAATTATTACACAGAAGCTTCCATTTACTTTTGCTCAATGATGTTAGAGAAGGTGCATTGTAAAACAGCATCAGCTATAAATTACACTGTAAATACCTGCACTTTTATGCTGGTCAAATATGTGATGCATTCCTGAGAAAGCATAGTTCTCTGAAAGAGTTTTGTTACCAGCTATAGCCCTGTAATTACATATACAAAATATTTTGCTTAAATATTTCATACAGTCACAAGAAGAGACAGTATTTTAAATACATGTAGGTAATTTGATATCGGCCTGTCCATTTCTGAAATGATATCATGAGTTTATGCGTTTGATAATAGCTAGATAAAAAATATACTATATAAAATAGATGACTAGATAAAAATATTTTTTATAAAAATTTTAAATTTTAACATTGGATTCTTTCTTCTAGCCAAAAGGAAGTATATTCCCAGCACCCATTTTTGTGACCGAGGCACATTAACACGGTAGACAAATATGCATCCGAGATCAAGAATGCAATACTTAAAACTAATAATAAAACAATGTAAGAAAACTACAAACCATATGGGATATTATTGTAAAGCCATCACAAGCACTCACTCTGTCATAATCTCAATGTGAATTTGGTTCCAAATCGTTAGCAGTGGAAATATTGGCAGAAAGTGAGAGAAATCAGCTATACAAACAGATTTTCCTTTAACATTTCTATAGATTGGAAAGTATCATCACACTAGCAATTTGTATCATTTATAAATGTTGATACGGGCTAGTGGTTTGATTATGAATAACTGGATAAGAAACATTTTCTGTTTAGTTTATCAACTACTATTTCAACTTTTCTTTTCAATGGTCATCATCAGAGTGAACAAATGGAATACAACTGCATCATTTGTATTCCATGTATTCCATTCATTTCATTTGTATCATTTGTATGTAGGATCAATAAATGTGTGCGTCAAAATTAGTCTGAGATCAAAGTTATCTAGCATTTCAGCCAATCAGAGTAGAGCTTGTGGGAAAGTCAATAGCATATGAGCCTTTGTTCTCACAATTTAGGTTAAAAATTACCAATTCCTTGGTCCCACTGCTCGCTAAAAATATGATCTCTGAACGAACAAAGCCCTATCATATATTAAGGGTGAATTCCGAGATCAACGGGAATTAAAAACAGTCTACTTCTCATCGCCACTGTACATCAGCGATTGTTCCTCATCGTGTTATCTCACGTTGTCACGGCCACGTTGTCACGGCCACGTTGTCACGGCCACGTTGTCACGGCCACGTTGTCACGGCCACGTTGTCACGGCAATGGTCACGATCGTTTTCTATTTCCATTTTGAATAGAATAAAAATGCTAAAACCATTTAATTACGTAAATGTTATTTTCTATCTAGCTGATAAACTCGTTACATACATTAGTTACGGAAATGGAAAGAACAATATCAAATTGCCTATACAAAATGGCTTGTATAGGTAATTTTATGTTATGACTGTTGTGAATATTTAATAAAGAATAATAACACTCGTACTATTTATTATGTGTTGGTTATTAGCAGATAGTGTTCTGTGCTTTCACAGCTGTCAGAATTGGTGCATTCAGCACGGGCATGATTTCCGGTTTCCTTGTGGTCAATGGTATGTGTCAATGTGCATGGTATGTGTCAATGGTATGGACAGTGGTATGGTCAATGGTGACTGTCCAAGTGCACAAAACTAGCTTCCTTTTCTAAAGTTGCCGAGTGGTAGATGGTCTACTGGATGCATTCGCCTGCCACTGTGTCAGTTGCTGTGCTGCAAAAGACCCGGGTTGAAGTCCCTCTTTACGAGTGTTATTATTTTGGATAAACAGATAATCTTGTACTTGTACAGGTTTATACATAAAGCTTTCCATATTACAAACAACTATATAGGTTTGCATTTGTAATTTTTAATTACATTACTAACTAATGGACAGGCAAAGTGGTAGTAGTGGTAGTGGGGTTACCCTCACCTGCTAGCATCAGCTGCTATAGTAGTGGTAGTGGGGTTACCCTCACCTGCTATAGTAGTGGTAGTGGGGTTACCCTCACCTGCTAGCATCAGCTGCTATAGTAGGAGTTATCCCAACCTTCGGTGTTTGCTCGCTATTCTCAAAGCTATCATTCAATCTCCGTGACCTTACTTGCAGCTTTGATCGACTCACTTCACTTCCCTGCAAAGTAATTATCAATATCTCACAAGTGGCCAGGCAGTAGGTAAATGAACTGACTACATTGCTAACATTGTACAAAATTGTGCAAAATTGTACAAAATTGTACAAAATTGCTAACATTTGTGTTAGCTAACATTACACAAAGTCTACTGTTTGATGAGGCAAAGGCAACAAGTCTAAATTGTGCCCCGATATATCCAGAGGATAGTATAGATAATGACGTTGCCACATAAATATAGTGACTCCAGTTGTTAGCAGTTAATTGCACCACAAGAATTATTACTGAAAATTTTGTTGCAATCAATTAAACTGTAAGCAGTAGAAAACTGGGTAAAATATAAGGAGCAGGGCCTATTCTATGTATTCATTCTCTTGATTAGAAAGGATGACAGGGCACACTCAGAACATAACACAAATGAATAAATACAGTATAAAGATTGATAAAAACAAAAATAATCAAATACTGGTATACCATATTTGGCCATTAACCCATTCAGTCCCAACGACGTATATGTACGTCGCACTAGCGGCCCCCGCTTAAAACGTTCATAACTTCAGTT
>JAOQGN010325681.1:0-14389 GCA_027564295.1 Himantozoum antarcticum
AGTGGATGCATTCGCCTGCCATTGTGCTAGGCGCTGTGCCGCAAAGGGTTTGGGTTCTGTCCCATGTACGGGTGTTAATATAATAATTGCAGTTAGTAAACATTCAATGTGTACGGAGTACGTAATCTATCTAACTTTTAAACTGTATCAATATGACAGCCATCCATTTTATAAAGATATATATCTGTAGTTCGTCTTCCCAGTGGTAGGTTTCAGCTGTCCAGAGAGAGGACTGCTACTGGGAAGAAAGCTTTCAGAACAATTTTTAGAAAAACGTCAATTTTTACGAACATCTTAAACGGACATTGATATTCATTTGATATTTTTATGCTTTTTATTGATAATTGATATTTTTGTGCTTTTCATGTAATGCAACCCCCCAGAATTTTATTATCACTTTTTCATAGTGACAAATAAACCGACTCTTAACTTAACTCTTAATATCTAGTAAACTTTCTAATACACTCAAGCAAGTGATGTTAATAGACTTATACACAACACTTATACTAAATTCCATCACCAGCTCCACAGCCAAAAACTAATGCATGAGACAAGAGTTGAAGAGATGGCAAATCAGCACTTACTTGTATCCTTTAGGACAGTCGGTACATGATAAACTACCATTATAGGTGTATGTACCACCAGAACATATTACTGGACTGGTTGCTGCATCGCTACAATCATACCCACCAGGACATGACTGGCAGGCAGTTGCGTTACCAAGGGAGTAGTATCCGTCAGCACATGCAGCTTCTAAATAAAATAAAAATTAAAAAAATGATCCATAAGGAAATCACTACAACATCCCGTATGATTTAGAATTCAGGTATCATTCTTCTTTTTCAGTTCGAACACCTTGACTTAGACTTAGATCTTGAGGTTTTCGCATCCCAAAGGGAAAATTGGGAACTTAGTCTTAGGAGCGTTGACCGAACTGAAAGGGAAGTTCAATAGAAGTTGTCCGCTTGCAGTTACACAAATTTTCCACGCTTATTGACCAAAGTTTCTGGAAAGCGGCAAGCACATTGCTGCAAATTGATGCTAACTGTGACACATTGCTAATTCATAGCACTATTATTATATTACTACTCAAACGAATTTCAATGCAAGCTATTTATCAAGATACGGTATAGACACAATGGCAATAATAATAGCATATTGGCAAGCGGTCGATTGGGTGAGCTTTAGGATTTTGGTGATGTCACTCACTTGTAGGTGCTGAGCATTCAAATCCTGCCGGACAGTTGGAGCAGAAGTCATCAGTGTTTGTATCTTTATAAGTTCCAGGTTCACATGTATAACATGATATGGAGCTCTCGTAACTACAATGAAATCCATCTTTAAAACTAATAAGACTATATTAATTCAAAGAAATCTAATACATTATTTAAAGAAACAAAAATGTGCAAAGTAACGCTGCCTGTGATATAACAAGGTGCCCAACTGGGTGCAACCTTAAACTGAAGGAGTTTTAGCTAACAGTGCAAAGAGCACCATGATATCATCTAATGAATTTTCTCCACCTATAATTGTCACCCATTATATTAGTGCTGTGTCGGTGCTTGTGCAGTGAATTTTTCTTAATCTGAAAAACGGCCATCATTTAGATAATATTTGAAACAAGAAGAATGTTAATCAATCACAACTCAAGCCAATGCCACGCTGTTACTATTAGGCTAATATTTCTTCTAGAAGGTTCACCTCAATAGATATTAAAGTCGCCACTCGGTGTATACCAATACATACCTATAGAAACCAGCTCCACAGAGCGAAGGTGTCCCAGTGCTAGTAGGGCATTCGTAGCCAACAGGGCAAACCGTACAAGTCTCAGCTCCAGCTACACTATAAGAACCTACAAATAACAAATAATAGGTACTGAGCGAGTGACCTTTCAACCTCACCCGGCACCTTTTAATTCTCTTACAGCTGTGGGGTCCACTCTGTGCATTCCTACAGTTCCAGTTCTCTCGGCCGTTTCCCTACAATGAGCTACAATTTATTAGGCAGGATGAAATTCTAGTGAAAGCTGGGAATGACCAAATTAATTCTTAATGATTAAGAAAGCGCATGAAATCAATATTGTTTACATATCAAAAATATTGTAATGTTTGCAGCCGTTCATTAATGGTTATTTTGTTAGATAGCGTAATGCTGAGAAGTTAGCAGGTAGAATAATGTGTAAGCTTGCAGGTAGCATAGGTTACCTGCAGGGCAGGGTGTGCACACTTCTTGGCCTGCTATGCTAACAGTACCAGTATCACAATCTACAGCTGTGGAGACGTTACATTTACTACCAGCAGGACAAAGGTCACAAGTACCGTTTGCTATGGGTAAATAATATCCTGCAAAAAGAACAAGCTTGTGGAGTGGTTATCCAAAGTTAATAAGCAACAAAAATAGCCCAGGTGCATGTAAAATAGCAGACAGATGAGACTGGTTAATAAGCTGAACAACACAGATTGGATTACTGTTATTTCCATATCTTCTACTATTTGCATTGCAAAACTTCTACTCCTTAGCATGATACCATCTTGAAGTGAACTTGCTGCCAAACTTGCCACCTAGATGGTGGACATAGAGAGGCTATAAGGGCATTGGAAAGCTCAGCTGCTGTCACTATGAGGTTGTCTAGTAATATATCTTGGTACACATTTAGAATGAATATTTTTGAGTCTATTTTTAAGTGCACCGATCCATGTTCAATGGCCACAAACCCTGATAGTATTAAATTTCCCTAATAGTTCAGCTATATTGTGGCAAGATTTAATTCAGAAGTAGGTTCTCTTCAAACACTCCAACACTACACTAATTATGTAATCTTCAATGTTGTAAGCTGGTAAAACTCTGTAATTGTCCACGCGTTAAAGCCTCAAAATCTAGAAAAATGTTATATAATATTATTATATATTTGTCCACGCATAAAATAGGAAACCTTGGACACATGTGTTGCAATCTTCTTGTCCCTCCTCACTCTTGTAGCCGGGGTCACAGAGAGTGGCGGTGGTGTTATCACAGCTATAACCAGCTGGGCATACCAAGCAGGTGTCTTGACCGTCGTTTGACTGATAGTAGCCTAAACATACAATGTAACAAGCGCTAATATGCATCTGTACAAATTCCAGCTATCGGAAAACGCATTGCAACATTTATTCTCAAGCAATAATATTGCAAAATATTATTAAGCAACTGTATGGCAAAATGTTATCAATGGGTGTCTCTTTTAGTTTCTTTCAATGGAGTGCTAAGTTTCTCATACTAATGCTCATATTGATACTAGTAAATCGGCCGCTAGAATCCTGGCACACGCATGGCATTGGTATAACAAGTTAGGCTTGCAATTGGAGAATCCATACCAACCAGTGCATGAGAATACTTTAGGATATGGCTACATGATATTCGTACCCAGTTTTGTAATATCGATAAGGTGTTAATCACGTCCCGCAATACTTGAACCGATATTGCATGTGAGCTATAAATATTCCGTCACAGCCGTATTCGAAGCCACTGTCGATCTGTAGTTAAGATAAATGAGATTGCATTGTGCATTCAGGTCTACCCAGCTACAGTTACATTATAGCCTATATTATATCTAGATCATAGAAATAAATCCTAGAAATGAAATGAGCTATACCAATTCCGGTAAGGCCCGGAAAAAGACATGTACAGTTGTGATGGACATGAAACCTTTCTCGCATTGGAAAGCAGAGAAAAGGTGTGTGTTTCAGCCAACCCAGCATGTCCTATGACACCACAACTTTCCAGGCTGTCATGAGCATGATAACGGATAACTGTGCTAAAACATTTTCTGGGCATAAATGAATTCAAGCCGAATTTGGCCAATTGGCATGTATTGGCTGTACAGAAGACTACTTATACTGTATATACATGTACATATACATATACATATAAATATACATATACATGTACTAGCAAACGTATTCTCTGAACAACTAGAACTGTGCGATTTGCTCTGCAATTCCTTTGTAAAATATATTTCTATGATCTAGATAGACTACGGTATGATCTTGCTGCTAGTTTCACAGAGAAAGCGTGTACGGTAGTGTTACCTGTCAAGCATTGTATACACTCAAGCTGTCCCTGGCCACTAGAGGTGCCAGCAGCGCATGGTGTCCCAGTGGTAGAGTTACAAGAAAGGCCTGCTGGGCAAGTTAAACATTCCTCAGTCCCAGCATCTGGCTGATAGTAACCTACATAGGTGGTCAATAATATGTAAGCAGCTACAAAGCAGACTACTCTACACAATCTAATATTGTGAATAAACAATGAAAAGCATTTTAGGACTTGTGGGGTTTATTGTTAGATTGTTACTGTATCAAATTAGAAGAAGCTGCCTACAGGGACTGAATGTTAAATAAATTACAGACTCCACAGCATGGTATACCATAGCCTGGCTTACCAAGCCAACTGCATTGGGAGTCATGTGCCTACGGATCGGCAGTGAGTGCTGGGTTGTTGCAATACCCAACACCACTATATATATGTCGGACTGAGCAGATAACTCCCAATACAATAGCTTGGTTAGCCAGGCTAGGTATACCAGTGACAGGTTGAAAAAGACATGATTGAAAAATTAATATCAACCCACAACACACCTGCATTGCACACTAGTTACATGTACTAGTTACATAATATTCTACGCCACACTGGAAGTTTAGCAATATAATAACACACAGTACACAGTGGGAGATGAATTGTTATGACTATAACAAACACACAGGTATTTGAAGGCACTATAGAATTCTCATAGTTTCATGTCATTTAATGTGGTCCCATGCTGTCTTGAGCAGCGGATTATCTGTACTATACAATGGGTATGCAATAAACAACGGTTTAGTGTTTGAGGGTTGGGATTTGAGTTTGGTGCCTTTGGAAGTGGCAAAATGTGGATATAACAAAGTTAAGGGTGGCAAAATGGCGTGGATCCCTTTAAAGTGAATAGTATAAAAGTGTAAAAAGATGCTTCATATTATGTTACAATTCCTGCAGAATATTGTATACGAAAACCTCAATAGTACAGATAATCAGTGATGCAAAATGACATTGGATGGCAAACACAGAACACCAGCCAACAAACCCCAAACTCTAGATATGGCAGAAAATGAATGGCACGAATTCTAGCATTCAAACATTAGGCTATTATTGCGCTATGACGCAAATTTGACAATAAATATACTATTAACTATTACTATGGTAAGTGCAATGGTAAGTATGGCAATTTGCACCTATACTACTCTCAGCAGAATAGCTCCCCATGTAAGCTATAACAATTCCAAACCCGAAGCAACTTACACCAGTCGGGTCAGTGCTCTACTTTTATCTTTCAGACCATGAGGTTGATTCTCATTAGTATAATTTCTTATTATTGGCTAATTAATATGAAGAAGAAACTGTTTTGCTAGTCTAAGGTTGACTTTCCACTAGTTCAATGCAACACAACACTGAAGAGAAGCTAGAAAAGCTAGAGGGGCTGTAATACTATCACACTTTACTATAGTATCTTGTATGACAACAGTAGTAGAGTCATCAGAGTAGCATACCTGTTGGGCAGTTGAGGCATTCCTTCAATCCCAGTGAGCTGTATGTGCCAGCTGGACAGATATGGGCATTGGTATCGTTACACGAGTAACCCACTGGGCACAGCTCACAGGGAGTTGATTGGTTGCCAAGATAATAGCCTAATATAATGGGAATCACAACAGTTGGTGAATTCTCAACAAGTGCTATACCGTATACGACTATACAGAGGGCGTGCAGTTCCATAGATGTAAATTAATATTTTAATGAAAGATTTCTAATATAGTGTTATCTTGAATTATATTCAATGATGGGTTGTAACCTAAGTGGGTGACAAATATTTGACCTGTAATAGTGTCAGCGGTAAGTGTATAAATTATGTAGCACCTAGCATGCCTTTAGTTGGGTTAGTAATTGGAGACTAAAAAATGTAATACGCTAATTTATTTAGAGCTGGCAAATTGTGAAGTATTAGGTTATTTAAAAGTGATCCCTTACTCTCATTGAGTACATAACTCCCACTATAGATTAATAACTGGACTTATTGGTGGTGAAGCTGCGCATTTTGTAATTGCATTGCATGCATTTCGCCGACAGCAGGAGATTACGACTGAATTCAGAATGCAATCATGGCCTGCATAAGAAATTGATTAGGGCAAAAATAGCAGTGCTGTGGGCATGGCATGGTCCACTATTTCACATGATGAGGGAACCTTAGCTACCACTTAGAGTGTGTTCACATAACATAATATTATTATTAACTGTAAGGCATTAGTATTATTACCATCAGGACAGCTGGTACAGTCAGCATTTCCAAGTGGACTGACGTGGTTATCAGGACAAAGTTGTGCATTTGTTGAGTTACAAGAATAGCCAGCTGGGCACTGATCACATGTAGACTGTCCTTCTGTGGGCTGGTAGTAACCTGTGTAGTACAGTAGTATGGAGTGTGCAATCAGAGCTAATAGAGGCAGTTGTGTGTAGCAGTGATATTAGTAATGGCCAGTTGGAAGAGGGAAGTTCAATCAACTACTATACAGCTTATGGCAGGAATAGCTGGAATACCTTCACAGCAGAGGAATTACATAACATCTGTATTTGCTGCCACTTGCTTGTCACGGGAATTATCTTTCTGTTTAGGAGTGCAACTAGCATGTCTGTTACGAATAAATCTTGGTGTGTCTCAAATTAGCTATAATGAGCTGAAACTGAAAATGTTAATTAATATTAGCTGTACACCATACTGAAGATTCAGAGGAAGCAATCGACCAATCACATAGGAAGAACAGTGACGGTAGGTAACAGTGACAGTAGGTAATATCTTACCGTTTAAACTACTAGAGAAACATGAAAACAAATGTAAATATTTCAAGAAAAGAGCACAATATAATATAGATTTTCCTATCAAATGAATATAAGACATCTGGTCCACACTACTACAAATCAATTTATTCTCCACAGACGCACACCACGTAATGCTATGCAGATCTCATGGGAGATAGAAAGTCTATTCTGCCATAGTTGGACAACATGCTATATTTTCCAATGCAATTTTGCTGCTGTTGCTTGACTGCTGCGCTTACACTCCCTATTTAACGGGCTTCTCAAGCTTGAAGCTTGTCTGAGCAACAGAAGCTGGATGTGAAATGGATAGCTCTCCCTCACAACAGGAGGTACCGGCTGACATTCGAACCCAGGGCCTTGTGGTCCAATGCTATGAGCACGAGATCTAGCCACTGGGCCATCCTGTCACCCGTAGTAAGGAAAATCTGCAGCTGTTTGAAGTCACACAACCAGCAGTTCAGTTATAGTAGATAATGTCGCATCTCAATTATGTACCAATAGACAGTATTTGGTCCAGCTACCTGAGACCGCTGATCTGAGAAGTATAGCCTGTTTAAAACCAGATATAGCTCTGCAGGGTGTGCATATGCAGTACCACACGTAATGTGTTAGTATGTAGACCAGTGTGTAAATTAACTATTGAAGAACTGTATGTAAACACTATGTAAATCAGTGTATAAATTAACCATTGAAAAACTGATAAGCATTTTAGAGTTTCCGATATCAACACTAAAACACTTGAATCTCGGGAGAAAGCCAGATTGAAATGACAAATTATTAGAAAGTCAAATGGAAATCACAGTATGGAAACAACCTACATATGGAAAACAAATTTTCATTGGCTACGCCCACAGAAGAAAATTAGATTTAGAGAGGAGACATATTCAGATGATAGCTAATATTGATTATTGAGTGTGTCTAAATATCTAGTGAGTTAAACACAGACTAAAGATTCTAATAAATGGGAGGTTTGGGAGGATAGTTTACCCTGCTGGCAGCTGGTACAGACCATCTGACCAAGCTCACTGATAGTTCCAGAGCTGCAGTTGAAAGCAGCAGTCAGGTTGCATTCTTTGCCACTGGGGCATAGAACACACAAGGAGTTGGCATCAGATGGTTGATAAAAACCTACATGTACAACAGAAGACAATCGGGGCAGAGCAGACACTTGAAGCTCAAGACAAATTTCCTTCCAAGCTCTACCAGAACTCACAAATAATATGAAATTGGTAGACAATCATTCAACGTTTAGACTTTTAGACATCATAAAGTTTGAACAATAGCAATGAATCCCATTTAACAAGGTCTTTTACCTGAAAACAACTGCATAATATCTACAATGTAGTACACCTGCTAGAAGAGAAGAGGAATGCCAATCAATTCAAAATCTAAACCATAAAAACAGTAAATGTGTAAATATAGCAGAGTTGTTACTACCAACAGGACAGCTGGTGGCAGGCTAGCAGTGGGCCTGGTAACTACTAGAGTGTGAGGCAAACTACATTGTGTCTGAAATAACGGTGTAAGTGTCACATCTGTCTAGCAGACTTTGGAGTATTTTTTGAGCCCCAACCCAAGTTTGGTCCCAAGCCCCAAACGCCAATCCCCAAAAACCGAAATTCATATCTATTGCTGTTTGGCCCCATATCTACTGGGGTTTGAGGTTGGGATCAAAAGACGCTAAAATAAACTGATAGAAGGATGTGATGCTTGCACCGAAATAACAAAGCAACTTTTTATTAAAACATATTCTCCATTTGCAATCTAAGACTATTTCAGGAGTACCAGGTAACACTTAACAAACCTAATACACAAATGTGAACGCAAAACCATCCAGACAACTGAGGATATAATTATAGATATACATGAAAATATATGGAAAGAAGTCTGCAACACAACTAAGAAAAGACATGGAAGTTATTTACCCTGCTGACAGTTAGTACAGTCCATCTGACCAAGTGTACTGATAGTTCCAGAACTACAGTTGAAAGCAGCAGTCAGGTTGCATTGTTTGCCAGTCGGGCACTGATCACAAGCAGACTGTCCTTCTGCAGGCTGATAGTAACCTGTGTATCAGTAAGTATTATACAAACTAAAGGCATTGGTAGTGTGAGCTGTTCATATAAGTAGACAAGACAACATCAGAGACACCAAAGCACGATATACGATACACTTGCTGTACTGATTGCAGGTGTATGTGTTTTAGTGCTTCGTATCCGATACTGGGATAAAAGATATATAATAGATGAGATGATGGGGCAAATTGGAAAATTAAAATTGTCTGCTATGAATCTCAGGGCAAGATTCCTATCTCTAACATTACTCTGTGTTTCAACCAGCAGGCAAGATACTAGAAGACTAATTATAGAGTGTTAGTAGTAAGCGTTGTCCGTACTGAAAAGCAAAATTGGTGTCAAACGCAACGTTCTAATGCAAATATATTGTGAACATTAGAAGCATCTTATACTTACGAAGCAGCTGTGCTATGCTTTGTATACAAGTATATTCAAGTCATCACATTATTTCAATACAGTTTACTGATACTGGCCAAGTAATCGTCAGTGGCTGCCTTAATCATCGTACATTAAGATGGTTCAAGAAGTGGACAACGCCATGTACAAACCTAAAGGGCAGGTATAGCAGTTCTCTTCCCCTTCTTGACTGTATGTTCCAGCTGTACATTGCGTAGAGGCAGTAGCACTGCACAAGTATCCGGCGGGACACACCACACAATCATTGGATTGTATGTAGTAACCTACAACCACATACCAGCAAATGGTAATTTACATGTATAACATTTAAAATAATAGTGACAAGTGGTATCAAATTCAACAAATCATTAATAAAAGTTAAAAAGATAATTGTGATGGAACTTTTAGATATTTCTTCTCATTTCTGAATGTCAATGGAATTCCACAATAGAGCAAAACTCTAAATATAACTCAACTGGCCTACCCCATGTACTGCTGCTATTGCTGCTGTTGCTACTGTTGTTGCTGTTACTGCTGCTGGCAGGCATTCATGTTACCGCACAGAGTTTCAGCTCAACTACATCAGTGCCAATGCGGAGTTGTGCTGGACAGGTTGTCCATACTAACTTTTTTCAACAAGGTAAAGGGATTTTTTAGGAAGTTGTGCTCTCTCAAAAACACTGATAAACATGAATAAACTTGCCCGTTTGCACCAATGCAAACACACATAGCTAGAGGTTGGATCTAGACAGTGTGTGCCTGTGAATGTCGTCTTATGTCATAAAAACGTCTGTATCACGTGACTAATTATCGTGGGATATAGAGGACAATGTCGAGCATATGACTCCCCAGTATCTAGGTAAATCTGCCACATTTGTTCCCACAAACATAATATACTCACTTCATGGTTCATGCAGAGCTGAATTAAAAATGCGAGCACAGATTTCTATATAATGTCATTTTATCTGCACACTTCAGTCTTCAAATTATCATTTTATCAAGCATTGCGTTGCTACAACTACATCTATAAATAATGTACGTGTATATGGCTTAGCACAGGTATATAAATAAAAAGTGCACACCAGTTTAAGAACACTGAGTAAAAATATAATTTTTCATACTATCTTATTCTTTAGTATAAAATAGTGTCTGTTGTTGCGGTTTAATGTTTTACAGCTTTACTACCAAAATATTATCTAACTGTGCCTTTTCTAGTCGCTATTAATTATTACAAATTGGCCTCTGGTGAAATTAGAAGGCAACATCAAGGCCAAAATATAGTCATCTATGATTTTGATGTGGTTTGTAACATTGTAGGGGTAAACCTATCTAAGACTAAGTCAATATTAGTCCGGCATAGTGTATTCGATGCTGCAAATAGCTGGTGTAATAAGAATAAAGTATTTCTATTCAGGATTATTATGCCTGGTTGCCAACACAAGGTGTCAACAATTCTTTCATCAGAGTTGATCATTTGACAATAGCAATAATGCAAATGATAACAGAGCATGAATAGAAAATATATTTGAGTGTAAATTATTTAATACCTTTATACCTTCATACAAATATAAGCTTTATAAACAGGGAAATAGTCACGTCCAAACAGTTGGCACTGATTGGTTATTGGATTCCAGTATTAAAATAGTCTACTATGGTCAGTTCTCAGGCTACAGTATTAAAATAGCCTTCTGCAGTCAGCTATTTTAAAATAACGTACTGAGGCCAATTTAAGCCAATCATTGAGCCTCCAACACCAACACAATACAGAAAATAAACATTAATACAAAAAATATAGCCATGAGAAACATTATAAGAAAGTAGTATTTGAAAAGCTTTTCAAACTTTGAATTCATCTGAAGATAGATTACAGTGGTCAGCATTAGCTAACCCACAAAGTAAATTTATATCTAGAATGACTAATAGCTTTGCTAAATGTCAGAATGTGTATTCTCCCTAATAAAATGGTAAACACAACATACAGCTACAGCCCTACCAAGTATATATTGCTTGACGAGGCACACATTACTGTTACCTGTTTGGCAGCGAGTACAGTTGATAGATTTAGCCAGTGCATATGTTCCAGTGTCACAGGAGACGGGAGAAGAGGAGGGGTCTGAGCACTCTGAGCCTGCGGGGCAGTCTAGACAAGCAGCTTGACCAGTGGAAGTCTGATATTCCCCACTGGTGCATACTATGTGTGCTTCCATACCACTGTTCGGGCATTTAGAACCTAATAATATCAAGGTAAATGAGATATGATAATAAAATAATAACAATGGAACAGCTGAGCCGGTCGAGGGAAACCCTCTGCGCATTGCATTGATATTATTTTTAACCCAATTCCCCAAGAGGAAATCTTTCTAAGATACGTAAACCTCCAGATTGCGAGGGAAACCTGAACCCACGGCTGTGCAGTTACCTTGTGTCATTGATGCAAGATCAGCCCCACGCACTATACCACTCTGCAACTGACACCGATATAATATATACATCACTGTTGAATGTTTTAGTACTACTTATGAATTTCGTTTTAAAACAAAACGGCAAATGTTGGTAACATGATTGTCTTAACTCTGAAGTCTACCCGAAAAAAAACTGTCAGGCGAATTGCTTGTTATCCATGTAGTGCTAAAAACAGAGGAACGCGATTTTAGAACACTGTCTATTTTCATTACAATTTGCTACAGTAACTTAATAGGAAATAGTAACACTTGTAACTCGGTCTGAACCCGGGTCCTTTCCGGCACAGCGCCTAGCACAGTGGTAGGCGAATGCATCCACTACACCAACTCGGCAACCTTAAAAAGGAAGCTTAGCCGGTGCACTTCAACACTCACCATGCCACTGTGCTCTAGGGAACCATAATTCACTATCATGTAGAATTATCCAACTCCGACAGTTGTGAAACCGCAGAAACCCATCTGCTAATGACTAACACATAATTAAGTGGCACACGAGCAATAGATATTATATTTTATAGTTTGCTACAGCAACTTAGTCGAAAATAATAACCTCTACCACTGTGCTAGGTGCTGTGCCGGAAAGGACCCGGGTTCAGACCACTGTGCTAGGTGCTGTGCCGCGAATGGCCCGGGTTCAGTCCCAGTTAATATTTTCTATACATGTTCAGTTTTTAAAATAACACACTGTGAAGGTAACATTTTATATTGCATTTACATGTATTTTATTTCATCTTTTTTACAATAGTACAGTATTTTTATATCATTCTCAGTTTCCACTGTTCTGTTTGGCTTATATATTTCTTTTGATGAGACAATAAATACAAACATTTGCCATAGAAGTTTTAGTTCAATATATAAATTCTGCGTTAAGAGTCAATTTGAGATAATATTTAGTTTTCCCTGTTTTTGGAACTCAGTTATAAATCTGGTACGTTTGGCAAAACAATCATGTACCGTAAGCACTGTGATCCCTACTATTCTATAAGGCCACTCCAACAGGTATGGTATCTTTGATCTGATACTTGGATAGCTGATACCAAACATCAGGGAAGGAAGAATTTAAAACCATTTATATTAATTTAACATTCTGAAAATAGAGAAAAAGGGTTTTTCATTTTATAACAACGGCGATCTAGGATAAATCAGCTCTAATTTTGTAGTTTATTGGTAAAATTTGCGTACTGCCGGCATATAAAAAAGTTTTTTTGAAAATAACATACCCTACTGGAAGAAATTATTAGCGGACTTAATATTGGCGAATCCTCAGCATAAACCTGAATTAGCGGACTTTATTTTTGGCGAATTTTGATTTAGCGAAATTTAAAATCGCACAAAGTGTTATTTACTATATAAAACCTTTACATATTACTACTAAAACCATTAAAATTGTTGGGGTAATTAAATATTAGCGGAAATAATTTTTGGCGTATTTTCCATTAGCGAAATTAGCTAAAATTAATTCCAACCAATAATTTCTCCCGGTAGGGTAACTTGTTTATATTCAACATGAGCCTTTCATGTTGAATAGAAAGAAAGAATTGATACAGAAAGAATAGTTATAATAAGCCCTACATTTCCCTTTAGAAACAGTGTACTTGATGAGTGACAGGGGCTTCATATAACACTATGGAGTCCCACAGTGGCACTTCATAGTGTTGTATGTTTCTGATGCTTTTATTCATTGACAAAAGTAGAATATTTAGGTGCGGCAAAGTTGTATCTTCCGATAACAATCTGTGAATGACGCATTTTGCCCTGTGTGTTAAATCTGTGCTGTCATTTCAGCTGCCTCGGTCATGTGATTAGAGTTGGAAAGGCGGCCTACAGGGACCAAACCCACAGCGCAATCTCCAGAGTCCAGTCTTTACACCCGCAATTCAGCATGCAATACTAACTCTGGTAAGCAAATTACGCTATCAACTATACACTGAAAATATGGGATTTTCTGTAAAGCCATATTTGCACTGTCCGCTTCAAATGACGTCGCAAACTAATTTTCTAGTCAGCTGTTGTATCACCATAATTATAGATGTAAAGCATGAATTGAGTGGAGGTAATTTTGTAATGTGCGTTAGTCGATAACTTCTGTGAAAACGACTTTGGGTGCATAGTTTATTAATTAGGCCCTATTCGTAATATTTATATCTGAATGCGGCAAAGTTGGCGCTAACGGGATACTACAGTAATTGTGACTATGTTGGATGAGAATGATATAAATAATAAATCATGTCATTGCAAGTAAGTGTACAAGTACGTGTACTAATTGTATGTAGGCTAATTGAGTTGGGACATGGCAGTTGGGGCAAGAACACAGAAACTAGCATATGAGTTCGAGCATCTGTGTATAATAGCTAGATGTCATTCAGCTAGTGAACATCTAGTTGGGCCTCATTCAGCTAGAGCTCATTCTTATAGAGGTCATTCGGCTAGAGGTCATTCACATAGAGGTCATTCACATAGATGTCATTCATATAGAGGTCATTTCGTGGAGGAAAGAGGTAATTCAGCTAGAGGTCATTCACATAATAATAATAATAATAATTAGTTCGCTTATATACCGCTTAATGAAAGAGTAAC
>JAOQGN010325791.1:0-14389 GCA_027564295.1 Himantozoum antarcticum
CATTCTTCTGCTACCGTTGTGAACCTGAACTCCAGGGGCCAATAAACATATTATATCTGTTTGGGCCCCGCCAATCTTGTCTTACTCTCTGTGTATTGTCTGTCTCACAATAACCAGCAGCACTGAAAACGAAGTGATAACATCGGCCACTTCAATATCAACTTCAAAGGCTAGACCTGACAAAGCAGAATATAAAATCTGGAAGCATCGAGAACACACAATATTCTAGACTATAATAATAACATTATTTTTAATATCACAATTTCAAATTAAAATGCAAAGAAACACACACACACACACAAATACAAAGATTATTTCGTCACAATATGCATTTCTTTTGTCTTTATTGTTTGTTTGTTCTCCTTTGGTATCTCTCTTCTTTGTTTTAATTACATACGTATCAATTTTATTTATTTCTTTTGCAACAATTTTTTAGCAGTATATATTTTTTCTAGCACATTTGATGTTGGCCATGTTGGAGGCTTTGCCTTTATTGGGTCTCATAGCCATCAGTTCTTATGTATTCGGTTGCAAGATGGGCGGGTGATGTGGAATACCACCCTTCCAGGAAGGATTGAGGCTACAGCTACACTATCGAAAAATCACAATCTGATATTTATAGGTTAGTATTTGTGCACAAGTAAATACATGTACATGTATATATGCCTACCGACTGATGTCTGGCAGACGGGCTTGTGGTCTGGCTGCCCAGGGGTGGGACAGAAACCAAAATAGGCACCAGGTGCACACAAAAATTCACATTTTTTTGGGTTGTCTGCCCTTCTTCCACGTTAACGTGTAAAGGGGTTTGTTAGTAGTTAAAACGTTTTTATGAGCATAGAAAAGTCAACTCCAATATCAATACATGGTTTTTTAAGAGAGAGGATAACTCTCTTTTTATAGGCAAAGGCAATTTTATTAATGAAGTGTGATGTGCTATGAAGTGATTGAGAACTAGTAAAAGTGATGGGCAAAGGGTGAAATTTAAAAGTCAGGTGTGCACCTGGTGCTTGATTTTGAGACTGTCCCACACCTGGGTCTCGCTGACCAACTGATCAAGCAATGCCGCGAAGAATCAATAGAGTAGAAGGAATGACTCACATTAACACTAGTTGCTAAATGCCATGGCTGTAAAAAAAAAAGTGTACCGTTTGAGGGGTTGAAATATTGAGGTGTAATGGTTTTATCACTTTACAATTTATATAATATTGCTTACTGTTTTATTTTTGATACCAATGTAATTTTACCTTGATTGCTTCTACCACTATTCATTATTAGCTTCATAGATCTCATTTAGACCTAGAACTTTCGCTTAGTTCTGCTGTTAAGCTAATAACCGTAGCCTCAGGCCATCATCGCATTAGCCACACGTTCTCTAGAGACTAATATAGTGCAATAGCTACTGGTTTAAAGCTTGCGTAATCTTGCCTCTGAGACTAGTATTAGCATATTGATCTTACTACCTGTTACAGGTTGTTATGACAAGCACCTGTATTGTCTAGATATGCAAACTGGAGATGTCATCTACAAGCACTTGACTGGGGATGTCATCAAATCAACTCCCTCAGTTGATGGTGACTTTGTATACTTTGGATCTCATGATCACAGGCTATATTGTCTCAATGTGGTCAGTATTCTACTCTATAGCATGTAGAATGTATCAGTAAGGTATTATTTCATATATTATAGGATGCAGGGTGCATTCAGATTCTGTTGCAACAAACCCATCGTTGGACCACGAAGAGTTGTCGGAACACAGGCCATCACAACCACAGAAGTTTTTGTTGCAACCACTTAGCTCCTGGTTTTTTTCTGTTGTGACACTAGAAATTCACAATAATGTGAAAAGTGTATTTACTGTAAGTAGCCTAGGAACATAGCAAATATCGTGGACTTCTTTGTTGCTGATAGCATCCGAACACACTCGTATTCTGCCTCACTGGTGGTGGACAACTTTTATAGTTTATAAGTTGATAGTTAAGTTTTTTGATATAATGGAATGGAATGTACTAGCAAGACAAGTAATATAATTTAAGGGATTTAATTATGAGTTCAATGAATATTAAACGATAGATATTAAAATCATCTAGTGGATTAGTAAATGCAGTAGCTACATGTTCTATGAAAACTTGTTAGCGCCATAATAAAAAAAGGAATTTAGTCACTTAGCTGTACAACATCTAGTTAGAAAGGCATCCTTTGCTCTTCTTGATGTCTGCAAGCCTTCGACCCCTCTCGATTGTCTTGCAGGCATCAAAGGTCTCAACACTTGGTTCTCATCGAGATAAATGTTTATAAAATACTGTATAAAAAGAACACCCTCAGTTTGTTTGTTACCTCCTCAACACACGTCATTGCCATATTCGAACTGTTGCATTAACCTGCTACAACCTGTCACTGTTGCTATGTAGAAAGAGCTGACATTGATATGGGAGGTTCATCTGGGTGGTGCTATCTACTCCACACCTATCATGCGCAATGATGACATGTATATAACCACTCTGGCTGGCTGTGTATATCGGCTCCACAAGGTTTGTGTCCAACTAACATCATGCATTGCCATATTTATGTGTCTAAGCAACATTTGTTTAGAATCTAGAACTCTAATGAATCTACTAAAATATGTTTGTCTGTTTTATTTCACTGACATTGCACCATGCAAGCTTGTCACCAGCATATGCACCATGCAAGCTTGTCACCGGCATATGCACCATGCAAGCTTGTCACTGATATACATCATGCACCATGCAAGCTTGTCACCAGCATATGCACCATGCAAGCTTGTTACTGACATACGCACTATGCAAGCTTATCACCAATGGGAAATCTATAAATATAATGTGAGATTTTGATATAACCATAAATATATTTAAAATAATTAGTGCAACTTCCAAGCTTCAAATTATTTGAACAGGGGTTCTATGCCACCAAAATATCTGTGATGTTTTTTTGTTGTACAGATGTTTAGCCACCAGTTGTTAGAAGTACACATAGACCGCTGCCCCTGGTGTGTTCTCTGATAGCTTGGTGGGAGTAATACTTGCCAGATTGGGAAGATGACTCCATTTAATAAACATACATACTGCATATTGCCGCCCAATATCAGGCAATGAACTACAAACTGTAGCCTATAAAGTTGACCTGAGGCATTGAAAATCTTTTGAAATGTAACGATATAATTATAGATTTCTGTATGTCAACATGGCGTATATAATATCTCTCCTTCTCTTATAGAAAAGTGGGACAATTACAGAGAAATTAGATTTGAGCTCACCAATATTTTCTACAGCTTGTTTCGGTTTCCCTAACGCTAACATCATATTCTGTACTGTTGAGGGAACTTGTACATGCAGAAAATATGACAACCTAGCAAGAGTAAGTTGATACAATTATTGTGTGGTTATCAAGATTATGATATATTGTAGCGTGTGCCCTCCGTCAGTGTTAGTACAGCGAACCTGTCACCTGTATGCAAGTGTCAGCGAACCTGTCACCTGTATGCAAGTGTCAGCGAACCTGTCACCTGTATGCAAGTGCTCAATGATCATGTGTACTGACACCTACAAGTTGTGGTACCTTCATTCAGCAATACTGTGAACTGTGTGAACACTGTTATTGTGATTATAATACCTGAATATTTTCCAAAGACCTATAAGTGTACAGCGTTTAGAAGGGAGATTGGTTTTATTAGACGCTATATGTATGAAAGTTTTTTATTATTTATTATTAGATGCTTTCGGTATAGATTCACCAGCCTTTGCTCAAATTAATAAAGTGACCTGCGTCTTACCGAATTGATATGAGCGTGCACTTGGTTGTAATTAAAGAGCCAAAATGAAACTTGTCTGTTTTTGGAAAATCCCATTACAGTTACAGCTAATGGGACCTTTTGTACATTTTCGGAAGTGAATATAAAAGGGTGGTGCCTGTTGTTAGTATATAGCGTAACGAAAGGGCTCAGATGCTGCAAACCATTTCCTGTCATTACACGCTTGCATTCAGTCAACAACAGTTCAAGTCCAAGTTGATTTTCATGCCTTCGCGCTTTGCTTGAACTGGTAAGCAGTCGTTCATTGACCGCGGTGGAAATTAAATGCATTTTGAATATATTATTATATGCTCATTTTCATTTATTCATTCAGTTCACGCGAGTCGTTGGTCGTGAAGCTATACCTAAAGCACCTATCGTCCTTTAAATGTGATCAAAGACAGATGACCGCACCAAATATATACAACACTTCATTTATACATTTAGTAGTGCAGTTTTAGGAGGCATGACCTATATTAGACAATTCCCTGTCCCAGCTTTTGTCCTTACCTTAAAATTACAATTAATGTTCTGTTGCATGGTGACTCCATGGAAGAACTACCATGCTTATTAGTTACTGTGCGACCACGAAGCACGATAGCAATCAAATGAATAAAAGCATGGTAAAAGGATATCATTCTTAGCTATAAAATATAACGTCTACAATGTTTGTATATTTTATATTGCACGTTTATACAGGAAGTTGCCCAGCCCGATGAGGATAGTTACGTACAGGAAGTAGATGAAGGTACTTCGCAGGATATAGATACTGACGATGTAAGTTGTTACATGTACATGTATATACCATGTCAACTTTAGTTGTTGCTGCCATTGCGTGAAAGTTGGTTGAGTGTGCAATTGTGCTGTTTCTCAGTAATGTCCTTCACTTTAAATTACTCTTGTATTTTTATGAGCATACATTATTATGCTATACTAATAATTAATTATGATTATTATTATTATTATTAATATTATTGTTATTATTATGTAGGATTGTAGTAGTGGAGATGTAATTAAGATAAGTTCCTACATCTCACTTCCACTACCGAATATTTGCACAAGTGCCTGCATTCTGGTAACCGACTCGTCGGATCAGTTTATGGGCTAAAGACCGTCATGTAGATGACATCATATAGCTCTTATAATAACAATTTTAATAATAATAGTAGCAATAACTTTATGTAATGTAATGCACCATAAGTACAATGTACACAAGTAACATGTACAACCTTACATTGACAAAGTCACCTGAAAATGGTTACAGAGTGCTGGTCTCAAAGGCGAAACTGAGCAGTGTAGTCTGAGGTTTACGAGATACAAACATAGATACATACGTCTCTATGTTTAACTTGTAGGTATGTTTGTATGCAATTGTATATTTGTATTTGTATGTTTGTAAGTAATGTATGACATTGGAAGTTGTCGTTTCATATAGCTCACCATGATAACGGTCTGTTTTAGGACCAGTTTCCACAGATTGATGCTAGTGAGTACGTGCAAGCTGTATCCAGCATGCAACAAGGAGATATGGCCTCTAGTATGGAGCTAAATGCAGCAAGTGCCATAGTAACAAGCCAGCTACATGTACCTAGCTCAGAGTCTAGCTTACCAGAGCAGAGTGCAGAGTCCAGCCTGCCAGATCTGAGCATGGAACAAACAGCCTCCACCTCTGAGTACCCTGCTTATGGCTCTGAATACACGGCTTCTACCACTGAGTACACAAAGACATACACGTTCATAGAGACAGTCCCAGACACGTTCACAGAGACAGTCCCAGACACGTTCACAGAGACAGTCCCAGACACGTTCACAGAGACAGTCCCAGACACAGCCACAGAGACAGTCCCAGATATAGTCACGGAGTATGTGGCACCCACTTCTAGGTTTACTAGACAGGTGCCCTCATATAGCAGGGGGAACGCGGATGTGGTAATAATCGTGTCTAGTGATGAAGAGGAAATTGAGCAAGACATTGTACAGCCGAGTAATCAAATGGTAATTATCTCACCATCATAATGAATTAATTGTATTCAGGGTAAAAGTTAAATCTAAAATCCACAATTCTGCGCTGTCACACTACAGATTTAAGATATCTATATAAGAGAGCTTGCTGCGGTTGTTAATTAAACCACAACCCTCATTGTACATAATAAACCATTGGTTTCAAATAAATTAATGATTAATGGTCCTAAAACACAAAATAGTAACATGAAATCTTGTGTGCAATCATGGGCAATAAACATTACAGCAGTAAATACCAGCTAAAGCTTTCTGTATAACTAGCTATTAGCAAATCATGGCCTGGGTACTTGGGCTAGTCATGTGACCAATGACATCACCATAGTGACGGCTAGGACATCGCAATAGGAAATTTCAAATCGGTAAAATTCCTTCTTGGTCCGGAGGGGCCCCGCCTAGGTAACAGTCTGGTAACCTGCCTAGGTAACCCGCCTAGGTAACCCGCCTAGGTAACCCGCCTAGGTAACCCGCCTAGGTAACCCGCCTAGGTAACCCGCCTGGGTGGCGCCTGGGTAGCGCCTAAGTGCTATGTCTAGACGCCTAGTCAAAGCCTAAGTTGTACCGGGATATGTCCTGGCTAAAACCTGCCCAGAGCCTGCAATGCCTAGTAAAGCCTATATGGCACCCGAGCCAAGAACAAGAAGGAAGAACAATAGAGAACCCGACACTGAACCAAGAAGGAAATTTACCATCAAATTTTCAAAAAGCTTTATGCGGAAATCTATCTGGTACTTACGAGTGTAGATTCGGTATTTGTTCATCTGGTTAAATATTTTATTAAACTTGCGGAGTACGAGAGTGCTGAATTCCTAACTTCTTTGCCCTGACTTTGTACACTTTTTATGTTAATTTTCTTTTCTTCATTTTTAATACAATCCATTTCAGACCCGCCCAAGTGTTTATATAGTAGACTATTTGGTGCTTCAACAGCTTTGTTGTCTAGTTGTCTTGTTTGTGAAGTCTCCCTCTTTGAAGTGCTGCCGTGGCACGTTTCTCCAGTTCAATTATATATTATTAGTATTGTTTTTATATTCCTTGTGTTTAAGCACACTATCCAAATGTGATGTTCTTTTCCTGTGAAGTAGTACTATTTTGTAGGGCTGTTGCGATTAATCGGTATCGGAATCGGTATTCTCCAATATTCAGATATTGAGAGCTAATCTTTTTCTTGCATTTCTGACGCTAGTTTATTAGAATATAGATGCTAGAATTGATTACTAATACGGTGTTTGTACAATAAACTTACTGAAAATCCATAAATGAAAGTTATTTGTATGATTTAGTATCATGTTAATTCAGATTTCAGTTTGCCATCTAATCTGATCCAGGCAATCATTTCATTAATATTAAACTGAATCGGTTTGCATCTGAATCGGCAAACACAGAAATGGAATCGGTACGACCTGAATCGGATCGGTTTCAATTTTCTGGATCGGAACATCTCTACTACTTGTATTTTGCTTCCTCTGTAACATGCCTAACTGCCTCATTTATTCTGTAGGTTGGGGATGAATATTCAGAAGAGAGTGATGAGCCTGAGGATGAAACAGGGGAGGATGAGGACGAGGAGTATGAACAGCCTGCGGAAGAGGTGAGTGGTTAAATAGGGAGGGGGAAAGTATGCCAGCCAGGAGGGTATGTGGCAGAGCTACTGGTAAGTTTCAAACTGGTATGATTAACGATTGTATCTAAAATATCTTACGATATTACGTCTAGTCGTTTCTGTTCAGAAAGCGCTTCACTTGAAAACATTACAGATTAACAGGATTATTGATAAAATAGCAAAGCTATCAAAGCTTTGGTAAAATTGCGGATCACAAAAGTAAGTTAAAAAGATAAATACAAGATAATCATAATTCAGCAAAATTGAAAATTATGCGTAAAGTATGGTAAAAAGCTATGCCTAAACATTTTTGTGCTACACAATGGCAGTCTAAAGATTGATTGATTACGCGCAGAGGTTCTTGTGCTAGTATTAAAAACTCGACGACTAAAAAGAGGATGACCACTGTCTGCCACGATCTTATTAAAATACGCTTTGTAGCAATATCATCAAAGATATATTTGCTCAGATTTGGTATCTTCAAAATTGCTTGCCTATTTTCATACCCATCTATTAATGGTAAAATTATCTTTGTGGCTGTTCCCGCACCCTTTTCAATCTTTCTTCATTTTTTTTGTTAAAATAGTATAAATACCTGGACAACCATGATGTTTAAATAGATCGAATCATAGTATATAATAAACATGTTTTTAAATCAATTGCAATACTAATAATAATTGCTGTACTAAACTGCCCATATAGAGTAAGAAAGTAGGAAAGATCCCTCATCTCACCAGGATTCCAATTAATGTAAATATCTTTCAGTTTGCTTCGTATGCCAACTTTGCATGATAACTGAGGGTGTAACGAAACCACATACCCTCTACTCCCTACCCTCTACTCCCTACCAACGAAACTACCTACTCCTGTCAAAATCATCCCAAAACCAGTCCTATAATGTATAATAATAGATTGCACATAAATAACTGTATACTATTTATATTTCCTAGTAAAAATGTATACTAATTATTTATCTCGCTTTGCGTTTGAATCAAACTACCCCCAAATTACTCATTGTCGTTTATACAGTGAAATCAACAGCAGTGAAGTTTCAAGTTTTACTGTAGCCTATTTCCACATGAGTTTCGGAGTTCATTGGTAAACTCATGGGCAAACTCCGAACTCAGCCTTACCTGCCAAGTTCATAGCCCTAAATAGTAGATGTGAAGGTCATAAGGTCACAACGAAAATGGCCCCAGTGAACACCTCAGAACAAAATGACCTGAGAACAAAATGGAACTATTGGGCTCCGAACAAAATGGAAATTTGTTTGGGATATTTTTCTCTTTAAATGTCACCACAGGTTTAAAGCAGCCTCACAACTCATTTCAACTCAATATGGGTCCCCGATATCATATCAAACACAATTTTCCCCGAGGCAATTTTGACCTAAGGCCATTTTATTCTGGAACCATTTTGTTTACTGGGCCATTTTCGTCATAGAGTTATCATCCCATGAAGAGGGGATAACTCTATGATTTTTGCAACAACCAAAATATGTCCTTCACCTCTACGATCTAGAGCTATGAACTTGGTCGGTAAGGTTGGGTTCATGACTTGCCCATGATTTTGCCAATGAAAGTAGAAACGCATCTCGGCTACAGAAAAAATTGAAAACTGCTCTGCAATTGATTATAAACGGCAATGAGTAATTTGGGATAATTAGACTCGGTAAGTAAGATTGATAAATTAATATACATTTTTATTAGGAAACATGATTAGCATAGAGTTATTTTATTTTGTTATTATTATTTTATATGCAATCTATTATTTTACATTGTAAAACTGATTTTGGGATGATTTTGACAGGGGTAGGTAGTTTCGTGGGTAGGGGTAGGAGTAGGGGGTATGGAGTTCTGTGACACCCTTTATAATAGTAAACTAAATATACATTATCATAATGATGCAATTTAAATATTTAATAATTAATTTTAAATCCAACTTTTACTAAATTTTTATAATCTTTATTAGCTGTAGTCCATGTACCAGCGATTTCTCTGATTAGCAATTATAAAAAGTTATGATTAATCATTATAAAGAGTTTTAAGTTTTTATTGTCATCTAGACCTCCCAACTTGTGTTGTCAACAGTCTTGTCATTGATAATGTGTCATTTTATTGTTTAGATCTCATCAGAGTTCTGTCGCAAGCAAGGTTTCCAAACATGCACATCATTACATCTGGTAAATATAATAATATTATGTATAGAGGTCGAATGTCAATCATGGATTCACCATATATTGTTATATGGATATTATCAGTTGTTAACCACTAAACATAAGATAAGAGGATGGTATCTATGTGACCTGGTAGTCGTAGTCCTCATATATATGTCATATTCTTCTTAATGCTGCCATATCAAATACTAATGATGATATTTTTCTATCGAACAAGATTATTTTGTTAGATTTTAATTTTGCCAATTTAAGCTTGGTCCGCTAAATTTTAGTGATCCATAAAAATTTAAAGTTATTTCATGGTCAATATGTCAATTTTACTATCTTTATTTTAATGCAAAAATTTGAGTATTACTGAAGTTTGGAGATATCTGTCTTGTTTTCATGCTGGCTATTATAATGCATTAGGGCCGTAACTTAAAATGTCCACCTTTGCTAGTGATTCTTATATTGTGTACTCAATATGGCAGAATATAATTTCACTTGTTAACATTACAGCTCAACACAGAAAAGGTAAAATGTGTCCCTACATGTAATATTATATGCGGTGTTCCCTCTGGTCTCTACTAATATCAGTTGCTTTATGTTTATGGGTACATACCAAATACTATTATATTATATTATCTTGATCGTCACGTAGGCTTCAATATATTATAAGAGACACAATTCCAGCATGTTCCGCGCAGTAATAAACACGTCTTGTCATTTCATCATTGTATGTAGAGAACTATTCGTTGCCTTGCTTTCTGGCATAGCTAAATGAAACTGGCTATATTCCCTTCCGCACTACCTGTATAGCTTGGGTTACAACTCAGAAATTTTATCAACTGTACATTTGCATCAGTTTAGTGCTATTTGTCCTCTTTGTTGTGGCTTTAGTGTGACCTATAATTGGTGAGTGTTGGACAAGGTGGCATGTAGTACGCATGTCTCGTACACTAGACTAGAGCATCATCATCCAGTCACACTGTAGCCAGTATAGATAAACATCCGGCGACCTATGATCTCTACACTATGATCATAGCGACCTATGCTCTCTGCAACCTATGATCTATGCGACCTATGATCTATGTGACCTATGATCTATGCGACCTATGATCTATGCGACCTATGATCTCTGATCACAACGACCTATGATCTCTGCCACAAAAGGGGGTAGTACCCCCTTTTGTGGCACCTGCGATAATTCATTGCTTAGCAACCCCAATGATGCTGCCTAAAATATTAGTATTAGCTGGTAGTATTCTAAATGTTCCAGCTGATTACAGTACTCTGTATAACTTATATTATATAAGATAACGATACTAATTACACTGAAGTTTAAACTCAAACGTATTGCTGCTAAGCTGCTAGTTATTACCCATCCATTGCACTAGCGGCATGGATGGGTAGTCGTGGTAGGATGGCAGGGCGGCTCAGCGGCAGGTTGTTTGGGTCATGGATCCAATGGTCACAGGTTCAATGCCGGGTCGGGTAGTCAGAGTCGCTTTATGTGACTCGTGTGGGCCGCTACATGCATGTAGTTTGTAGGCAGCAGCGGTTATGTCTACAATATTATATAGATATAAATATTGTAAGCAAGTACTGAAATTCATACCCACTATGAGAAGTTCTAGGGAATAACTTTTTCCGAAACTCATATTTTTTTGTAGGAGTTGTCTACCAATCGATAGCAAATTATGAAAAATGTAATTGGTAAAAGCTTGCAGGTAACAACTAAGTAATCGACTATCGGCAACTGAACTATCAAAGTTATGCTTCGAGTCTATAAAAATGTTGTAAACTATGCAGAGTTTCGTCTCGGACTGAAACAGTTAGTTCTACTTCTTGGTGACAACTCCCAGTTTTCCTTTAATAATATTGATTAATCTATGGAAACTGCGAGCTGTGCGATACGAACATACTGAATGTAAATAGTATTCTGGTCTTCATATCTTTTATCTCGTATTATTAGCCATCTTCAACATCGGACAAGGTATGTTTCCTGTAAAATGGTGTCTGTCATTCCTTCTCCCTTCCGTTCCTGACTTCATTATGTCATGCCCATTAACATTGTGAATGGCATGTCTGTGGTCAGTTCAGTGTGTATGGTCAGTTCAGTGTGTGGTCAGGTCAGTTCAGTGTGTGTGGTCAGTTCAATGTCTGTGGTCAGTTCATCAGTCTGTGTGGTCAGTGCAGTGTGTGTGGTCAGTTCAGCGTGCGTGGTCAGTTCAGTGTGTTTGGTCAGTTCAGGGTGTGTGGTCAGTTCAGTGAGGGTGGTCAGTTCAGTGTGTGTGGTCAGTTCAGTGAGTGTGGTCAGTTCAGTATATGTGGTCAGTTCAGTGTGTATGGGCAGTTCAGTGTGTGTGGTCAGTTCTATGTGTGTGGTCAGTTCAGTGTTTGATCAGTTCAGTGTGTGTGATCAGCTCAGTGTGTGTGGTCAGTTCAGTGTGTGTGGTCAGTTCAGTGTGTGTGGTCAGTGCAGTGTGTGTGGTCAGTTCAATGTCTGTGGTCAGTTCAGTGTGTGACTGTATGTGTGGTCAGTTCTACGATCATTGGTGTTTAGCAAGGATGCGACCAGGTGTCATATTCCAGCATTCTTACATAAATACTGGCATTGCCATCATTTAGCCACAGATGACATTTTACTTGCTATCTGCAACTAAATGATACATCGTTGGTTTACACTGGAGCTCTTTACTACGAAGGTTTCACACATTCAGCAACAAGTGCACTCAAACTTTGTTCATCTCGCTCAGAAAAATATTGTTTTTGTGCTTATGACTTCACTGCTAATGCCTCGGTACTCCTCGGGACTCCTCGGTGCGCCTCTGGTGGCATGTGGATCGCCAACTATCTGCTGTATTGCTGCCTATTGTTTACTGCTCACTACCACCATCATTGCTGGCTACACTGATCTATTTGTTGCTGCCTATTATTGGTATTCTTGTAGCTACTCCGCTGTTGTGTTATTAGTTACGTTGTTAATTGTTGTTATTTTTATGTTAGTATCTTATGTAAAAGTTTCCAAAAGTTTCAACATTGTTAGATAAACTAATCTATAAATAGCCAAGAAATAAATAATGTCCAATTGTGTTTGTTGTATAAGCAGTATAAGAATAGATAAAAATGATAAGATGTGGTAAGGTAGTGTATTTCATTGCTTGTGTAATTAATACAAGACAAATATTATAATATTACAAAGGATATATTACCGTATTTAAAATCTCTATGCTGTTAGCTATAAAGTTGTCATAAAATTGTACAGTTCTACTCATTCTGTAGACAACAAACTATATAAAAATCTGTAAAAGACTAAAAGACTTCTCTTTTCTGTTCTGGTTATGACTCTATTAACAGCACATCGATGTGTTGTTAATTTAGTTATAAAATAATAAAAATAGTTTATTTTCAATTATAGTATAATTTTATTTTTATTATTATTATTATTTTATTATTGTTTATTTGCCACATTAAAATTGTTTACAATTGTTGTCTTGTGAGCTTACAATGTATAAAAAAGGGCTATGTTGCATACTTAAAAATATAAAAAGTATGTAAAATGAAATGATTAAAGAAACTGAGTGATCTATTCTATGTGATGCGAAGATTTAAATCTTCGCATCTACCTACCTAACTTTAAATCTACCTGTATTAAACAAGTGGCATGCATCCCCAATGCAACTATTCTGTGGATATAGATCACAAATAGCACTTGGATTAGATAGATCACACTGGGACTCTTAATTTGGCTTTGCATACATGTTTTCATCTTCATAGTAAATGACATGGAAACTCAATCATTGGTTGTTGTTTTTTTGTAATAAAGTTCCCTGATGAATGATAAAATGAATGAGAAACCTGAGATTAAACTCACTAGATTTAGTGAGTGGCCAGCAACACATCAGTCATCACATATTCCTAAATTTATTGATATCAGTTAGAATGCTACGTGAGTAAACATAGCTAATCTTTAACTCCAAAGTTGTGGGTCAATGAACTTTTGTTTGTTATCCTAGTTTAAAACAATTATACAAAATCTGTGATATAATTTTAACAGCATGTTTTGTCAAAAGATACAAATTGAGACTGTTACAAATCATTAGTTCTGCCGTAAATCAAGAACTGTGTGGTTGGCTTGCTTACTTATAACTCTAATTGGTGCTTGTAATTATTTGTTCTGTGCTTTCCACAATCAATAATGTGGTCAAGAAAGCTCAAAACAATGCTATCTTGAAATCAGTGGAATTGTCTGTGCCACTGCAGACTGCTGATATAGGAGTTGCCCTACATTACATTTTTCCCTGGAGATTCCTCGTGTACAATAACCCATGGGCCAATCATATATGTGATAACATTGTTTGGCGTCATTGACTTCAAACAACATGGCGGGACATGGAATTCTGCATGAGCTCATGCAGCAAGGTGCTCTTTCATTATCCATAGATCAATGTGCCTAACAAGTAACATGTAACACATGGAGCTGAACGATATTGTGAGTAGATTGAATTTAATAGATAATTTAAGTAACCATAAATTTCATTTTTATTTGCTCAGGTGTTCTGTTGTTTAGTTTAGGTATTATACTATGATACTACTTGATTTATATTTATATTGGTTACTACTTGATTTATATTGATAAATATATAATTATATGAATATGTAAATAAAATGAGTGAATGAAAAGATAAGAGTTCATCATTCATCTCTTTCTTTTCATTTATCGCCCACCCCCACCTACAATCTAGTGGTTAGGGAGTGGCTGTCCTACTTAACTAGATTAGATTTATTTAATTAGATTATT
>JAOQGN010325902.1:0-14386 GCA_027564295.1 Himantozoum antarcticum
CTGTGAATTGTTGATACGCACTCTTATAGTCAATATGACCTGTGAATTGTTGATACGCACTCTTATAGTCAATATGAGATAAAGAAACCTATTTTGCAATAAGCTGGACTTGGCTTAAAATGACGTAATGGCATATTAATTATTGTTATTTGCGTGTGTTCAAATACTTGTTCAGTTACCTGAATGATATTAAGAACGTATTTGATAAAGAGAATTTAATATCAATATAAACATTACTTCTTACAGTTAAATGCATGAATTATATAATTGCTTTTCTAAGAATTCAAATTAATTAGCTGGTTTCTTCTTATGTTTCTCCATAACTTATGGAGAAAGACCAACACAAAATATGCATGATGAATTTCATGCTTTTCCGTATGAAAGCGCATGCTAAGGTGGCAATACAAACCACCATTACCCACCTTTACCCACCATTACCCACCTTTACCCACCATTACCCACCTTTACCCACCATTACCCACCTTTACTCACCATTACCCACCTTTACCTACCATTACCCACCTCTACAAGGAGCGCACAGCACGAGCTTGACTGTACCCTGCAGGAATATGAGAAACATGTGAATTTTGCCAAAGCCATGCTACAAATATTGGTTGTCATTTTAGTTGTAATTCATGAATTGAATTGTAAGTTATATATTATTAAAATTTAATGAAATTTGATTACAAAAAATGTTACTCTTCATGACCAGTGGCCCAATAATTAATCTGAATTTCTGGACAATTGTTGGGGAAGAGGTCTGGGCCTCCTAGCCCGGGTCTCCTAGAGTTAGTATGCTAGCATTAGTCTCCTAGCCTGGGCCTGTTCTAAGGTAAGCTAAGGTCTGGTCCCGATCTGGTCTGGGTAAGAGACCCTAGCCTAGCCTTTTGCCGGGTTTTTTCCCCTTGTACCCTAAGGGAAAATTCTTGTACCTGGCTACTGTGTGGAAAAGGAGCTTGATGGCAGAGCTAGTGTCCTTTCCTGCATGTATCACAATCACTGCACAAGCAACATAAACAAAGAAGGCACTGCAGTTACAAGAGCACAGTATATGTAGGTTTTCGACCCGAAGAGGGTTTCCTCTTTTATCAATGTTAGTTAGTGTTAACATTTCTGCTGTGGTCTCCTTAAATACTAGACCAGGTCTATCTGGAGATCACGGAGAAAATTACCAAAATAAAAATAAATAACATATATAGTAACTATGTAAAACTGAAATGGATTGCCTCCCCTGACTATCTACAACCCAGAAGTGATCTTATAACAGGATCTCTATACATATCCAAAGGAGTTATCTTACCTTTGCCTCAGGACTATTGGCCCTTCATTTGTGATTGGCATTCACTGGCTTTCCATGGTTTCAAGCCACGAAGCCAGTGATTATAATTTTGTTATAAACAGATTTCACTTCATAGATTTCATAATATCAATGTTTCACTTTAGCCGACCTAGAGATTATTAACTTCGCTGTAGCCAAGCCATATCTTGACAGGGCGGAGCCAGCCAGCTTGACTATCAAGAAGACAGCTTGTGTCGTTTTGCATATTAATTCATATTGTGCAATACAAGCATGTAGTTACATAATTGGTTTAAAGCATCACAAGTTTGAAATCGTAATAATAAAAATTTACAATATTACGGTAAATTTACAAACTTACATAATTATAGTTCCTTGGGAGCTAGCTGTCTGATTGCTGGTAGAGTTCTAAAAGTGATATCCTATTTGTGTTAAGGTGTATATGTATATATGTATATATGGTGTATATGAATTTCCAGAGGTCTATAATTTTCTAAATAGCCTAAACCTATACGCCAATGAAATCCAGCCTTTCTTGGCAATAGAGACACGAGAACTTGTGAAGAGTGTCAAATACAAATACATTGCATCAACTCAAAATGTTTGCATGAATTACAAATATACTTCAAATATAATCTTACTAAGGAAATGTCTCCGCGTAATCTTACAGACTGCAGCTAGTGTGATGTAATTTTACTCGTGCTGCAACCCTTGGGATTGCATGCAAACAATGAGATGGCTAGATTTAGGATGTTACAAACTCATTTCACCTCTAGGGTATTGTCCATGCATTCAAGGAAAGATAGCAAGAATAAGCAATAAATAGTCATACACACAGTTTATATATCATACCAAGGCTCGGGTGCTGATGGGGCGATGTTCATCATATTAACAATGATCCTTGTTTTTCAAACTTTCAATGACAGATTAATATTTCCTGTGCATAAGGTTACGGAAACGATGTCTATGATATTTCATGGATATATTTAAATTGCATAGGCGTAATTATTTGTTGCTTCAATGAATAACATTACTCCTTAGGCAGTGCTACGAAAATGAGTCGGCAGGTCAAAGTTTGTAGGCCCTTTCTGTGTTTGTATTTATCTCAGCGGCAGCTATTAACTTCCCTCCAATGTAAGGCGATGACGGAACTTTTGATCAACAATTAGTCATAAAATTATAATATGAAACAACAAAAATAAAGAGGATCAATCGTCACAACTTACCTCGTCACAACTTATCTCGTCACAACTTACCTTTCTGAAGAAATATGAAACTTACTCTACTGGGAAAAATTGTTGATGATGGACATTTTGGAAAATTCCCAGCTCGAAACTGAATTAATAATGGACTCCATTTTCAACGAATTTTAAACAGTGAAATTTAATATTGCAGAAAGTGTTATTTTCTATATGAAACCTTCAAAAAAAATGTTCAGCTAAAACTGTAAAATCTTTGAAGGAATCAAATAATAGCGGAATTAACTTTTGGCAAATTTTCCATTAGCGAAACTAGTCAAAATTAATCCCAATCAATAATTTCTTCCAGTACGGTATGCAGATTTGAGCATCTCTCGCATCCATCGATATAAGTTACATGTTTGTGCAGAAACTAATGTACTCCAAATGTCTCCATAATAACAATACAATATTTATTATATAAAATAGCATAGTAATATAGAATATATCTCTGAGTTTTTTCCTCACCGCTGTACAGAACAAGTTCAGTTGAATACCTTTCCCTTTTCTGCTGTTAGGAAAAGCTTGGGTGTTTGTATAAAACCTTGTACTTTTCGCAGTATTCTAAGTTATTATTGCAAACCACCCACATAATATCTCACAAGCCACTCACATAATATCTCACAAACCACTCACATAATATCTAACAAACCACTCACATAATATCTCACAAACCACTCACATAATATCTCACAAACCACTCACATAATATCTCACAAACCACGACATATAACACAGCTACTCTTTCTAACAATGCCTTGCAATAATTTGTCCATGAAATTTTTGCTTTGTTCCATTCTTACAAACTTTCATTAGTATGTAATGGCTATTTTAACTTTAGAACTTTAGACTTTTAGAAATTATTGCTAGTGAATTTTATAACAAAAATTTAAACAAAATTATTGTTATCATTATCACCATTCACCACTCACCATAATGCTATGTCACCTAAAGTGTATGCGATAGCATCACCTAAAATGTGGGTGATATAGCATACTATATTACCCAAAGTGTGGGATGATAATTATACCATGCTATATCACTTAAAGCACCAGTGATATAATATTATGATGGTGTAAATAAAACGTTTCCGTTTCACTCCGTTTGGCATAGTTGAATTATTAATTTGGTTTTTAAAATATACTACATGCACAATTAAAATGCTTCTAGTGACTGTTGTTTATAAGTACATGTATGATAGAATTGTAAAAAAATTAAAAATGATTTTTAATTCCAAAAGGAATGCGGAAATGTCGGAAAGCATTTACATCAAAAACGATAGAGTTGTGGTACTCGTACAATTATTTATTCTACGCATCTCCTGGTTACTTTCCATTATATTGTACATACACTGCAAGCTAAAAGACGTTAATAGCTATATGGTACTCTCTTGACTCATGCATGGAAACAGAGCTTAAATGTAGGCCTACATCTTGGATATAACTGACAGGCAAAATTTAATAAAGTTGATAATAAAAGTAAAAATTCAATTAATAGTAGGTTCTAAAACCGTGGTTGGAAACTTGACAATAGATCTACAAAACAGATTGAGAAAATGCAATAATTTTAAAGGAAATATTAGGTACTGTGTAAACAACAGAAAATCTCTACAAATTGATAAATGGACATCATTATGTTATTGTCAACGACCAGCTTGCCCTTATTATTATAGTGGGTAAATGCTCAGTCAAATTACAAAAATATGTACGTGTCAAGAGTAAATGGTACTAGAATGAAGTTTCACCCCTCGCAGCCTTTAATACATAATCCCCTTTTTAACAATATACTAACTTTATGTTACCTGCATATGATATATTGGTGTTGGAGTATTATAGTTTAATTGGCCAATATATATATTGGTGTTAGAGTATTATAGTTTAAATGGCCAATATATATATTGGTGGTATACTTCAAGTTGTATCTTCTAAATCTCAATAAAAGTTGTAAAAAGAGTTCATTTAGGCAAGAAAAGTATCAGATCTTTTACAACATTTGAGCTTATGTATATGTGTAAGTAAGAATTTTGTAACCTATACCTGTTACATGTATATATTTATAACTAGGCCTATTTCTCCATGATCACTTGAAGGGAGTTACAATGCATTATGAAAATATTTCTGATATTTATTCCAGCAGTTCATCCTTATAATATTAGTTGTTGTTGATTGCTCCAGGTTTCCTGCAATCAAACACGACTTTGAAGTCACCCGGGTAGCGTATGAGACCGTAGATGTCAGGCCCGACCTCGCCGGATAGCTTGACATCAAATCTCTGTAGTATTGCTGTCAGGAAAAGGAAAATCTGCCACTTGCTTAGGTTCTTCCCTAGGCAGGTTCTTGGACCTGTAAGCAGTATGAAATGAGAGGTCAGGTTAAGTGCATTGTGTGACACATTGGATCAGGTGCCCTAGTAGTGTCACGATGTGTGACGAGGTGCATAATTACCAAGGCAAATATCCAACAGTTATAACAAAAAATCTTAAGCGATTCAAATATATTGAGATACAGCATGCAGTTCATAGTGGCCTGTGTTCCAAGCTGTCTTTCCAAACACAGAAACACACCAACCCACCCACCTTTGCAACCTTTTTTTGTCAAAACTGAGTGGATTCCAAATAGTTAACTGAATTCCAGAATTACTCATTTGAATTACTCATTCATCGCTGCTGGAAACAAAAATTTAAACACTCTTTTTGTTGTCATTCTCTGAGCTATTGCAAGATTATGAGACCGGTATTCTATCCTCTCATACCACTAGTAAAAGTTGCATGGGGTCTCTCTTCTACTGGGGTGCAGTTAACAGAAATAGCATGAATTATTCACGCTCTGCTTCCACATCAGGTAGAGGTATCCTTTCTACACTTGCACGCATCCAATTGGATTAAAGTAAACCAAGTACCCAATGAGAGGTACTCTACCGATATACCAGTCCAAATATATCTGCAAAACCGTAGCTTTCCATACTTTTCACTAACATACCGCATTATTCTTTATCTATTTAAAAAATCAGTGAAGGCACTATTTTGATGACTGAAAATCTGGCATTCTGTTAAAATTAATTTGTTCTATATCATTAAAATCTTTACCTGACCATGGACCGTAAAGCTTACTATTACTACGATGGAAATGATTTTTCAAAAGTCGTCAAAAAACGCTTGAGAAAATGGCAAAAAGGCCAATGCAAAGGCATGTTACGTTAATTGGCTCTAGCAACTACGTCAGCTCAACTCTCATAGAAAGTGCCATAAAGATCATTGAGTGCAACTTTAACTAGTTAGGTGGCTGCTGAACTATGTGCATATAATACAGTCAACACTAACAAGCCTGTGGTCCCATGTGCTTGGCTTACTCACTGATCACTGTGATCAAAGATAATTTATGATTAAGCACAGGCACATTACAATAGACTGGTAAGCTCAGTGGGATAGGTACATTGTGCTAGTCATAATAGACATTCATATAACATGTAAGATGTCGAAAGTTCAAGGCCCCTTGAGAAAAATATCGTCATTTTACATTAAATACGAATTTATTGTAGCTCCCTGATAGAAATATACATGTATGCGTTAATGAATTGAATAGGCATCGCCATACTATTAACTCTTTTGTTTTGAAGTTGTAATTATATTATGTACATTGTAAAGTCAAAAATTCTATTGGAATATCTGGTCAGAAGAATGTCAAGAAATAGGACAAAATTCGCAGTATCGCAGAACATTGACTCCGTTCCTGAATATAGTTGTTAAAGTTTCTTCTACAGAAATTATGCTCCAACTATTTTATATGCCGTATGTCAAGTGATATAATGTCTTCCGAGGCTGAATGACATCGTTCAGTTGATGAATTTACAGCAACGAAATATCAAGACCGCATGTATTATAGCACAAGAGGTCAAGTCTTTCCAGGACTGGACAATGTCGCGCACCAGCTTAGTTGCGGTCAGTCGTGTGATCAGTTGTGTGGTCAGTTGTGTGACCAGTCGTGCACCAGCTCAGTTGTGTGGTCAGTCGTGCACCACCTCAGTTGCGTGGTCAGTTGTGACGCCAGTCATGCACCAACTCAGTTGTGCGGTCAGTCGTGCACCACCTCAGTTCTGTGATTAGTCGTGCACCACCTCAGTTCTGTGGTCAGTCGTGCACTGCCTCAGTTGTGCGGTCAGTTGTGCGGTCAGTTGTGCGGTCAGTTGTGCGGTCAGTTGTGCGGTCAGTTGTGCGGTCAGTTGTGTGATCAGTCATTAGATAGTGTTGGGAATCAAGTGTATGGCAGCTTCATTTTTCATATATAAAAGATGTCAGAGTGAAACTACAAAAATAACTGTTTTAGAGCTGCTCAAAAACATGTATCACTTGGAGAGTGCAACTAGTTTACAGTATATTAAACATATAGCAAGTCTCTGATCTTAGTAGATATGAAAAAATATAGATGAAATACCATCACAGCATTGAATATCTGATCGCAGTAGCAGCAGCGGCAGCAGTCATGAGGAATTACATGTATGTCTAACTTGATCAGTTAAACCACTAATGATATTAATGGAAGTTGTCTTATCTTTTTTACATACAGAGATAGTGCAGACAACTCTCTGTAGAAGCAAACTTTCCAAATTCTTACTTGTGTAGCTTTGCTAGACCACACTGGGATGGGAATGTTTTATGGTCTGATCTAACAAATAGGCTGAATTTATCCCCACAAAATTAGCGTAAGACGTTAACCTAATACTTACACAAAGACAAACTGAATAAAATGTTACAAAACGACTCTATTTCTTTTTGCCGTGCTCGACTCAATTGATGTTACAATATTCCATTATTGCCTCATTATAATATATTAAATAATTAATACTCTTTTTCAATATGCATGAATTTAGTTAAATTGATAGTGTATTAATATTTATATTGTTATTGTTGTTATTATTACAATAGTTATACGGTATATATTGTTATTATTGCTATTATTATTATTATTAATATTATAATTATTTTCATTAATTTTGTGCCATCACTCGTTGTTCACTTTAGACCAAATCCTAGAACTATTATTACCTGCAGAGTAAGGTAGGAACTTCACCGGCTTCTGGTATCCATCAGCTTTGAGGAATCTGTCAGCTTTGAATGTAAGAGGTTCAGGGTAAGTCTCCTCATCGAGATGAATGGAGGCTAAATTAGGTAAGACAATGGCACCTTTGGGTATCTCATAACCTGTAATATAACAACAGCATCACACACAAGGGCAGTCATATAAATTCAAATAGGTGTATCTGAAGCTTTCTTGTTGCAAAATAAGAGGGTGTTTTCAAAAAACTCTCTCAACTCAACAGGAAGATTTACATGGAGGGCAGCATTTAGCCTATGTTCCCAATAACGTAATTGCAAAGAAAATAGCTTACTAATTCAATCTTGCAAAGATTTGCACAGACAATAATGATAATCTAGCGTTTCCATTCAACTATCATTTACCACAGTGGTAAGTATTTTTAGCAATAGTATCAGGTACATGTCCCTGATACTATATAATATATACAGAATATAGTGACGTAAAGAAAAGATAAACAAGACGTATTAATTATAGTAAACAAAATGAAACAGGATGAAATGAGAATGTTGCCAGTCGTATTTCATCAATAATAGTCTCATAGCAGTTTCACTGGTACAGTCGTACTAGCTATAACCGTGAGAAACTCACCTTTTTCACCGATACCACAATTACAATAGGGCGATTTTCTTATTATCACTGCCATAAGATGCACAGTTAGGTGTAACGCATCTACCTACTTATGTCTCATATACATATAATTATTATGGACTTACCCTTGAAACTGGTATTCTCTGTAGTAGCGTGTGGTAAATTAATGCTGACTAGGTTGACGTATCTCTGGATTTCTGTAATGGTAGAGTTTGTGTAGTTCATCTCATTTTGATGTTTGAGTTCCGGAGTATTGCTACCTATAACTTCATCGATCTCTCTCTGTTAAATATGTACAAGCACAACAATTAGACAAACTTGAGTTTTCGCTTCTTAGTTTGTGAATTTTTAATCACATTTTTCACCCATATATTTATTTTAAGTAGTATCACCACATTTTATCTCGCTTGTTCTTAAACTTGTGATTAGTAATAAATCAATCAATAAATCAATAAATCAATAAATCAATCAATCAATCAATCAATCAATCAATCAGACAATAATATGTTTAATTATGTTAGACTAAACTAATAGCCACTTCTGACCTCACCAAGATGCCCATGAAATAATCCATCTACCTATGACCTCCTCAAGCTACCTATGACCTCATTGATCTATCCATGACCTCATCGACCTATGACCTCTACCTATGAGCTCATCAATGGCCTCTTAAATCTACTTATGCCCTCATCGAGCTACTAATGACCTCATCAATCTACCTATGACCTCGTCAATCGACTTATGACCTCATTATCAATCATCAATCTATGTCTGCCAACAAGTTCAAGCGCATCAATAGATTTGTTTAATTCGCCAATAGCATCAAACATTAGTTGATTTTGACAGATAAATATTATTTTGTCATCCCATGATATTTCAGAGTTGTCTTTTCTCTATGTTGAATTATACATTATAAAGAAATTGAATTAATTAAATGAAATTACTTCTGTCCACACTGGAAGAAAAGTTGACAATGTATATCATAGTCCGAGCGATCGCGCGAAAGCCCGAGAAAGCCGACTGTATTACCTGATTTACCTTTGTGACATCAGAGGGCGCTAAGGATACTGTGCGTGCAACTAATTCATTCATTTGCATCGGGAGAAGACAACTTGTAGTTTCTCACTTTATTCTCAATATTTATTGATAATAACATCAATTGATCAACATTTCATCCAACAAAAATAAGTTTCCAAAGGGGTTTGGAAACTTTGGATTTTACTAAAACTTAATATGAATATAGGAAAGACAATTCCAATACAATGCAGACACTGGATGTGTCAAGGTAAGGTACGGTATAGTTTACCTGTATCTGAGTTTGAACTTGGGGATATTTGCACATGAGTAGTACAGCCCATCTCAAGGTGGTGGCTGAAGCTTCGATACCCATAGCGAACAAATCTGTCACAACAGCCAATAGCTGTTTCTCTGAAAATACAGCCAATATGTATAGTACAATTGGTAGTAGAGAGAGCTACTTGGGATAAAGATTTACTAAGAAATTAGACAGGAAACGCAGCAATAGCTAATTAAAATATTGACCTCTGTTTGACTAGGAATTAGTCCTTAACAGCTTTCGTAGTAGGCATACACCTGAGCTATTTACCACACCCACTGAGTTACTCGCCACACCCTCTGAGCTCTTTACCACACCCACTGAGTCACTGGCCACACCCTTTGAGCAATTTACCACACCCACTGAGTTACTGGCCACACCCTCTGGGCTATTTATCACACCCACTGAGTTACTGGCCACACCCTCTGAGCCATTTACCACACCCACTGAGTTACTGGCCACAATCTCTGAGCTATTTACCACACCCACTGATTTGCTGGCTACACCCTCTGAGCTATTTACCACACCCAATGGGTTACTGGCCACAATCTCTGAGCTATTTACCACATCCACTGAGTTACTGGCCACACCCTCTGAGCTATTTACCACACCCACTGAGTGTGGGTGTGGTAAATAGCCACAACTTTTGAGCTACTCCAACCGACTCATCTGTTGATGGAAAATGTCCAGCTGTAAAATTGAGAAAAGTAGATACACTGCCACAACTATGACCGCAATACATTAGGGTGGTGTGAAAACTTTTCAACTAATCTCCTCATATCGACAGACAATTGCTAAAGTTCACACACTAAATGGTAGATGGTAGATGGTAAATGGTAGATGACTAACCGGTGCACGTGGGCTCAGTCTCAGCACGGATAATGGCTAGATAGTGATCAATGAAATCTTCCCTTTCAGCACCGGGGTCTTTCTCCACCTTCTCCTTATGAGATTTGATCACTCCGCCCAACACAGTCATGGCAGTAACAGCATTCTTCATGAGCACATGGTAATTAGTTGGGTCTCCTGGAGCATACCTGCGCAGATACAAATTATGCTAAACAAGTTTATATGGTAAATTCTATATTGTGTCTTTATTTCTACAGATTATTGTAGTGATTGTTGGTGTAATGTCATGTTCTCTTTGAAAGTAAAGTTCATTTGCTGCATGTCGGGTCAAAAGCACATTTTCCATCAAGCCCTGAATGGCTACATTACTGTCTCATTTCTGCTCATCTCATCTCTCGTCTTCTTGGGTAATGAGAAGTCTGGCCTAAATATTAACTAAAGATAGTTTTGTTATTTGCCTAAATGGTGGCTCAATAATAGCTTCCAACAAGCTAGTCAGGATTGTACTTGTACTCATCATTAAACTTTAGTGAGCGATCAATGGGTTTTATCAGCCTTATGTTCAAAGCCGGAATTTAAATGGCCTGTCAAGAGTGGCATGGCCATAACTGTTACCCAGTGTTAACCTTTCTTGAAGCAGCAACAAGAATTAATTATAGCCATAACAGTTGTAACATTAATAGTGCGACCTCTGTCAATACCAAGGAACATGTCAAATAATTCTATTGCTATGACGTATTATTTACTATTCCTATTTCAGAAAAATCTATTTGCAACTAATACCAGCCTCTTAGACATGCTATTGTAAAACATATATTTAGTGCTGTCTGCAGACAGTCAAAGACCTTTCTAAGTGCATTACATGACATGCTCAATACAGTGATTAATTAGAATCAATAGGAGATCTAGTGACATTACTAACTGAATAAATGTTGGTTCATTTAGTTATTGGATAGAGTTGCTTTCATATTTTTGGCATATGGCTTATAATGGCATTGGCATTAAGATTAGACCCTGATAACGTCTGCTATATTTTGGTGAACATTCCGTGCAGCTTGTAATATCAATAACCAACAATAGGATATTGTAACAAAACCTCAATAGTGACAACTTCACTCACTACACCTGCGTGGAGATACTTGTATCTCACAGCAACAGTAAGAAAGCGTTGGATTCCTACACCGGTACGCGAATGCTTGCATCTTACCTGAGGAAAGTGAAGTAATTATTGACATTCTGAGCTCCGGCATCGATGAATATGTCCATTGCAATTTTTGAGACGGCAATCATGAGATCATCTGTAGGCTTGAATGAGATGCCCATGAGGGGTTGACTAGTGACGTTACAAACTGCAGTATCCAAGTATATCTGTGGATTCACAGGCTTACCAGCTACAATGACATAAGATAAAAATAAAATAATTAGTCAACTTCCATGTACTTTATATAACTGTCAAGATGTGACTTGTAGGAGATGAACATATCTTATTACAGCCGAAGCATCCTTCGGCGATCTTCAACCTTTCAACCTTAAATCAATGAGTTGCACCTGACATTGCATAAAGCACCGCGTGTCCTTCATAAACTCAACACTTTACTAGCATGCTGTGGAATGGGAACACAAGCGGCAAGTGTACTGCCATTAGGCGCCTTGCTGATATCTTCACATGGAAAATATACTACAAACTAAATATCACATAGAATTTGGTAACTCCATTACGAGGAGTTATGCCCTCTCAGCGAGGGCATAACAGCTAATAGCGAATGAATTTTTTTGATATACACCGCTGGACCTATTTGCAGCCCCTGTCTTATCACAGGAGGTAGATAGCACACCTTGCTCGGCCAGCCAATTCACAAGATCTCTCCCAGTTTCCTGAATCTTAACTTCTGCTACTTCCTTCTTATCCCAGCATATATCTGTGAGAATGGAGCTTACTAGATTCTTCTGTATGTGGTAAGAGTTGCCCTCCATGCTAAAGATACCTGGAAAAGTGGCAAAACGTACTTATAATCGATGGCAGTAACTGGTATCACTTGATGTGAAACAACTAACAGCAACGTTTTTGTATTTCAACATCGAATATTTGATATAATTATATTTGTTCAGCATTGAAAGAAACACTAGAGGTAGAGGTCAAGGTGTATGTGTTAGTTGGCATGATCTTGGATTTGCTTGTCTTGGCAGCTCTTCTCACTTATCTCGTGCTCGGCTTTAATGGTGACAAATAGTTTCCGATGTGCTTGTCCGCTTGTCAGTTACAAGTATTTGTTTGCTTTTGTATTGTTTAAGGTAACAGCAGCAGCTGGAACAGCAGCAGCTGGACGTCAGCAGCAGCAGTCGAAGGAAGCCACCTGGCCTCCGATATTTTACTTTACTGTTGATTAGAACATGGAAAGCCAAGACTGTCCAAGAATTTTTAGCAGAGAAGTGAAGTGGAACAAGGATTGTCAACAGAGGCCAAACCAATCAAGCCAGGCTAACCAAGCTAACTGCTAAATCGGAGAGCTATCTCCTCTTAGGCGAGTGTGACTGTGGCTGAATATCTGTGGCTATCTGCGGCCCTGAAAGAGACCTATATAATTAGGTTTTACTATTAATTCAATTAGGAAGTCATACAGATTATGGGGATTCCCAGGTGTTTTATTTCGAAGCTCAAAATCACTTTTACCAAGCCAACACCACACCTGCCAAGAGTAGATCACTCCCAAATTTTGGCGTTGGTTTGGTTAGATAAGGCTAATTAGATCTGATAACTTCAATCAATTTCTGAATTTCGATCCGCATGATATATATAATAATAATAATTATTAGTTCTCTTATATACTGCTTAATGAAACTGTTAGACAGTAACTTCTAATCGGTGAAATATATTAAAATATTTTGATTTTTCTCATTTTGCCCAGATAATTAATGCAATAATGCATAATAATATTTTAGCATTATAATAATATGTTACATAATATATTCAATATATTATATATTATAATTGTTATAATTATGTTATATATGCATCTAATAATTAACTTATGCGAATAAGCACACATCTGCACAAAAGCAGATAACTCCCAAACTAAGAATTGTTTCGTCAAGACAGCTTTCCACGATAGTATTATAATGATATATCAGCATTTTTGGGACATTTTTGTCACATGTTTATTATCAATATTGGTAATTTTAAACTTACTGATATTTTTATACTTGATATTTTATATATGATATGTATACCAAATGCTATGCTACATGATAGTGCTAATGAGGGTTTCATTTGCTCCTGAAAATGCATATGCGCCTCCTGCTTTTACGCAATTGATGGTGGGTTAATCAATCAGGCCTGACTATTGCTGTCCATTGGAATTTAAATTATGCTAATTCAGGCCGTTTGCCAGGACATCAATTACATATTTACCAGCAAATGATACCATTATGGCTAGAAAGTTTGGCAAGCCTCCAACACCTCTTGAAATAACTTTGTAGCTCTGCCCATAACACCAGTTATAAAAAAATACAATAATAATTCTAAACTTGTGGGTCAAACTTAATTAAGCATATCAAAGAAATATGTTTCAAGACCACATAAATTATGACTATTTATTTATTAAAATAATCCATTAATATGCTTGTTTAATTTTGGCTCACAATTTTAAAATTTATAGTTTTTTGTTAATATTTCAAATAACTGCTGCAGTGATACCTACTATTATGATTACACAAACATATTTCAAGAGGCATTAGAACTTTGCCAAATTTGTCAAGCATAGTAACCTCATTGGCAAGTGATGTTATATTAAGTGATGAGAACTTAGCACAAAATCTATCAGCATTATTCAGCATTACATAGAGGTGAAGTCTAACTGTTGTGAAGGATTGGCCATACATACCATATTGTTATGGATGCACATTCTCATGTGCTAGATTGCTTGGGCCAGGTCATGCCTTCTCTACTGTACCTAGCGAAGATGCCTAAGCTACCCCTAGATGAGAC
>JAOQGN010326013.1:0-14386 GCA_027564295.1 Himantozoum antarcticum
GTATACCAGTATGACCTTGTATACCAGTATGACATTGTATACCAGTATGACCTTGTATACCAGTATGACCTTGTCTACCAGTATGACCTTGTATACCAGTATGACCTTGTCTACCAGTATGACCTTGTATACCAGTATGACCTTGTATACCAGTATGACCTTGTATACCAGTATGACATTGTATACCAGTATGACCTTGTATACCAGTATGACCTTGTCTATCAGTATGACCTTGTATACCAGTATGACCTTGTCTACCAGTATGACCTTGTATACCAGTATGACCTTTTATACCAGTATGACCTTGTATGACCTATGACCTTAATGTAGTACATGTAGTTCTTATAACTATGATGATGGCAGATGGAATTTCTGCCGAAATATAAGTTTTAAATTTGTTAATCAATTTGAAATACAATGCTTCTAATATACTTATTTTTAACTAAGCGATTTGCCCGAATTGATATTTTTAAAGACAATAGTTTAAGATATGACATGAGTGTGCGATACATCATTTAAAGAGATCGTAACTCCTAAATACAGTATAGTAGAGCATTTCTAGATTGCATTCTAAGATTCAACAAATTGTACAATCAGCGTATTATATCATACCACACCGCACACCGTATTATACCGTATATATCAGTATCATACCACTACATTTATTTCAATGATTTGTACAGCTACGCAAGGTTAAGATTGACTTGGATGAGGTAAGAGAGCTGTGACTCAAAATTATGTTTTCGTTGTTTGTTTCAATTCTGAATTATTTGCACATTTTCAGTTAAAATCATTAAATATAATTAGACTAGAATATTCACTGTGTTATGTATGGCATATTATTTATGTTTCATGTATAGTATTTAGATGTTAAAGTTAGCAGTTTTAAGTCTTAGTTTGAGTTATTAATTTAACTATAGCATGGTATGCATACGATCATCTATAATAATGATTGACTGTATAATTAATAAACAGCGCAGTGTATAAACAGTAACGCCCTTCAGTAAAATAATGGAAATCACTTAGATATGCTATAACTTCAATGTCTGAGCGACATCATCTACTGATTTATTATTATTTATATGTTTATCTATTTATTTTAATATTTAGCTGTGTTACTTTCATTATTTCTAGTCACCAAAGTGTAGCGTGAGCTTATCATACCTACCACAAGCCATCTAAATAATTATAGAAATTTCCAGTAAATTTGAATATTCTGAGTTGATAATTGCAGTAATTGTGTGGCGATTTAACATCATTAAGCGCAATTATTATATCATTTGATATATACTGTGTACATATTATATATCATCGGCTTATCTGAGATATTTGTAACTATTTCAAACTTCAAATAATACAGTGTTTTAGGGCATAGATGACCGACTAATTTCTGTCTATTGATGCGCCTTTCAAATTTACATATTCACTAGTCTGTGTTTCCAAGCCTTTGCAGTGTTGGCGGGGTGAGGTAAAACTCTACTTGCTGCACCAATTCGTGAAGGCGCGAGACTACAGACTACCTGTGATAGTGTGAAGGTCATTGCAAGCAAACACTGCATCCAGAAAAACATGTCAATTTCTAATTGTTACGGTATTAATCTATGGTATAAGATCTCCCCTACCCCTACTCTAACCTACTCTAACCTCTAATCTGCTAACCTTCTTTGTTTGAGAGTACAGACAGAGATAACTTTGAATAATTCAAAGTTGTCTTTCTATTCGGATTCTGCAAGTACAGAATTACATGTACATACTGAGTTCATGATCGTATGTTTACCGTGCATAAGTACTGTATACAGGAATTTTATCATTATGTATGGTAGCTAAACATAACTATCCCTATTACATCGTGAGCCCATTGTATACGCTATTTCTTTTAGACTAACTCCCCTCCCCCCCCCCAGGTATATACATGTAGCTTTTCCCTAATAACCATGAATGATGTAATATGTAACTACATTCCAGTAGCATATTCTTATGAATGTGTAGTTCATGAAACTGCAATGTAAACTATTAGTAATACTGGTAGTGCAGAAAATGTTATAAATATGTGGCGTTCAATTATATATTATAGGTTCAAGGCAGTGTTAGAAAGCTAGCAGAATCTGTTCAGACTGTTAAAACTGTCCTCGGATTGAAAATTCAATCAGAACAGAAATTGGTAAGGCGTTCCAATTATACTCTACTCATATTAGTATTGGTTCTTGTCATCTAAATCTGATGGGCAATCTTCATATTTTAGATTCGTCTGCTCTTACAAACTTTGAGCATACAAGTTAACGCATTGTCATTGGCTGGCAGTGACCAATTGGTAACCCAATTAGTGTTAACCATCCTGCACCCCTTCCCATCCCTTACTGCTAAAACAAACTCCAGTTTCATTTTTGTGGATACCTTTCACTTAACCAAACGAAGTTGAGATTTTTTGCCTTAACTACTGTAATACCATTCAGTGTGTTGAAGACCCGAGTTGAAGATTGTTATTTTATCAAATTACAGAGTGTTATTTAGAAGCTGAGCAAGACAGGAATTCTGGTTGAAATCCATATTTTATGCAGTCCATCTGCAATGTTTTGCCAAAGCAAGTCATGGTTATGTTTTATTTAAAAATCAAAATCCTATTGACTTCCTTATTAGAGAGAAGATCAATTCCATGCTTTCAAAGAACACTTGCGCGAGCTTTATGGTTTCGTAAAAATTCCATATACTCCTACTCCAATGGGATCATTAGATCACATTGCCTTTACCAGTACTGCACGCCCATCCATAGATGGCCAATCTCACACTACTGAAATTCGGCTGCCCTCTGGTAAGCTAACACCGATTCCCGACTCGTATAATGATCCAGAGAAGGAGCCAAGAGAAGACAATTATGCATCTCGACAGGATAGTCGACAGGGTCTTGATGATAGGCCACCTCTCAATCCGGTATTCCTAACAGAGACAACTGAAGATACATTGCAACAGGCAGATGAAAAACCACCAGATGATTCCTCCAATGAAATACCATCTAAAGCCAGTGAGATGCCTAATGGAGAACCGAGTGAAAGATATGTAACACCCGATCAAAAATCAACTGGCAGTATAACGCCCAATAACAAGCTACCACCTGGTAGTGACACCCCCAATCGAGAGCTGCCTGGTAGCGTACCGCCCAATCAGGAGCCACATGACAGAGCAACACCTAATACAAGATCAGTCAAAGGGAATATAACACCCGATCAGGCATCATCTGGCAACGTAACACCCAGCCAAGTACCATCTAAACCCAATAAAGAAGAGAAAGGTGGTGTCCCTGACTCGGAGTCATAACGCTATCACACGTACGACAGATGGTAATTCTACATTTGCACACGCTCATGAGTGTACACCAAACTAACCATAGTAGCTTATGCTCAGCTTCTAATTATTTTCCATGGCGTTATTAGGTCGCGACTCTTGTTATATCCTTAACTACAGTGAGTGAGTGAAGATACTGCTTCACATCATCAATAAACCCGCTAACCCATTACCCCACCTGGTGGCTACTGTATTGTGTGCTGTGTGACCCATTTAAAGATTTAGCTTATATGTAATCTGTTGGAAGCAGTGAGCGTTGGTCACTGTGTTTTGAGAAATTGATTAATTGCAACTTTCAGGTAAAGCAGTGTAGAGCACTTTTTCAGTATCTTAAAGAACCAGAATCGAAGCTTGTCCTCTGCTAATCATGTTATGATGTCAGGAAGGCTCAACTATTTTTTCCGTCTTTCAGATATTTTGATCTAAATGTTGGTAGAGCGAGTGAATAACCAGTGATGTTTGTAGAGAACTAAAGACATCGATGCTTTGAATAAAGATTTGGAAGATGTTCGGTTACAAATTGAGCCTTTGCTCAGAACTAAGCCTGTGCCTCGTTTATTTGTCAAAGAGAAACCAAACATGGACAGGGATGAGGCTGAAAAAGATCAGCCTAATGTTAATAAATGGAGTGTATACACTGCTTACAGGTAACATTACTAACACTCACTGCTGTCTGATGTGCTTGCCTGCTGGGCTCGTCTATTGGGCTTGCCCTAGAGTCTAGACCAGGGATGCCCAAATGGAGGACCCAGGTCCTTTTCAGCACCGTAGCCCATTTTTTGAGAACCCTGGGATCCTCAAAATAATTAGCTAAATGTATGAATAATAGATATACATATATATATATATATTTATATATAGGCCTACTAATATTAGTTATGCATTATACACTTAATACAGTATTCTTTATTACATAATTCCCTATAATAGTCGATACTTTTATAGTACATGTAAATATATATTCAATTGTGTAAATGGGCTAAATGCGATGAAATATTTAAGTGAACACCAAAATTACGTTTTAAAAATTGAGAAGTACTAGCAGCAACTAGTAGTCAAAATTGTGCTAGGACCCTTAATTTTATAAATTTTTGATGTGAGGACCTTTTGCTGCCACAATTGGGCACCCCTGGTCTAGACTATGCTTTGCAAAATGCACTGTAATTTTGTAGTCAGGCAAAGTCAAATTCTCTCATATTCCATTAATTCTTGGAGTTGTATGTTTGTGTGATGAGTGTGGCATATAACACATAAACATACACAGAAATGTTCATACATGAATTAAAGCTGGCTCCACTTTGCTAGTTTCATTATTTAAAATTGAGAGAATTTAGCTATCCATATAGTAGATGTTACAGTTTTTTTGTATTTTATATTATGGCTATGCTGCTCACTGCTTTGATAGCATAAATTATGTTCTTAAATTGCTTGCCACTAATATATGTAGCTAAATTGTTGCTGCAAATATTTTTGTTACCAAATTCCTTTGTTTAGTTGGTTATGCATCTCTAATGAAGTCTATTGACACTTTATGTGAAATTAAGCAAACCCAAATGATGGCTCATAAATTTTAATGTCAATCATCACAGATGGATCTGAAGCAGTTGCTATTAGTAAACTCGACTGATGCGTGACTGTCTAAATAAGTTCTGGCTACAAAAGTGAAAATGAGAAGGAAAGTTCAATTACAGACACATCACAGATGCTGAACTTACTGTAGATTCAGTATCAGATCGTTTTCACCCAATTTACTGCACTTTGCTCTTTTCCTCGGTGATATTATATTAAATTGTGTCTAAAAATATGCCATTATAGTGCACCTATTTGTTGTTGTGTTCATCTAGTTCACTTGCTTCATTACTTTTGTTGTATCTTTTGTTGTACTTTTGTCTTACTCACTGTTGTATCCACTCTATTATTTACTTGCCTTATTTCAGATGGCTACAATGGAAGCAAGCTTGGAATTTTATACTTTGGAAAAAAAAATCGGCCAATCCGTCACCCCAAACTAATGAACAGCCTAAATTTGACACAGAACCTTCTGGTCAGGCTGATAATGACCCACCAGATAGTGACCAACCTCCATCTAATGATGGGAACACTGACACTGCTCCTCACAAATTGGAATTTTAAAATTAGAAAGTTATTAACTAAATTATTATGGACTATTGTCGGTAAATTTTGGGAACAAGTCTTAAGTTAGAGACGGCATGTCATGACACAAGGTCATAATGACACAAGGTCATAATGACACAAGGTCATAATGACACAAGGTCATAATGACACAAGGTCATAATGACACAAGGCCATAATGACACAATGTCATAATGAGACAATGTCATAATGACACAAGGTCATAATGACACAAGGTCAAATTGACACAAGGTCATAATTTCATTCCCAACCAATTTAAAATTACGAAATGAGACAATTTTTTTACCGCATGACCATGCAACCACTGTTTCATCCAATTTATAAATTCATTGAAAGCAAATGACTGAATAATATATTGCTTTTCTAATGACACCAACTTATTTTACATATCATTACATTTATTTATATATATTTATTTTTGCTACACATTGCACAATTTTTTATTAGCTTCTTCATGTTATTTATTGCCAAAAATGTCAAATTATTCTGAGCCTCTTTTGCCTCTACGCTTTATTTAATAAGTTTATTATTAGGGCTTTAAATCTGTGACGACCAACAAAATTTAGAGACCGAGTGGTGACAATTATATAAAATATTTTGACATTTGGCACTCCCATAGAGATACGATCCCATACAACTGACAAACAACATTTATGTATATTTAAATATTTGAGTAGGAGACTTAAAAATAGGAACAAAAGATCCACCTTCAGCTGGAACATGGGAGACTATCCAATCAAGCAGCCTATATTTTGGTGCATATTTGCGATTTACTGTACCATGTAACACAAAGCTTAATTAATAATGCAGCCTTTATTTAATTATTGAAGCGATAAAATTGAATTATAGAATTTGAATTGACGTAGACCAAACTTTGAATGAGAATAAAATAGAAAAATATATAATCTTTGAAGAAGGTATATTTTTCATTCACATACATGAAAAATATACCTTCTTCAAAGTTCACTGAGATGTGAATTTACAAGCACATTTCAGCGAACTGTTGTAATTTGTTCTTGCATAAGAAGTTGTGTTCTTTCACTTCTATAAATTGTGAAGGAAGACAACTCCATTTTGCAACTTCTCTATCACACAATGCTTATCTCTGCGCACTGTTATGGATCTATGTATTACTATAATAATTATCTGTATATCTAAATATTATAATTTTTTTATAATATTGTTGTATGTATGTAGGCTATATTCTACTCAAATAGAGCATGATTACAATAATCAAGAATAAAATTTACATGTACTAAAAAGAAAAGCCAACGCAAAGTACTAAGGAAGTCTGCAAAAATTTCCCTCTTGAAAGGCTATAAAAATTAAAATAAAATAAAACCTGACCAGCTTGCATATGTAAAAATAGATAAAAGGAAAAATAAGAAAGAGAAAAAGAAAAAGAAAAGACATCAAAAGTAACTAAGATAGATATTTGGAATTACAGAAGATGGTGGCACAAGATGATGTTGTAATTCCGTTGTTAATGTGTCTCACGTATTTCCATATTTGTTGTTGTTGCTGTTTTGAGTTATTCATAGTCTTCCTTTCACTTTTGCATCCCTATTCAACAAGGTAAGTTCTTAGTGGTAGTTGCAGTGTTTGTTTTGAAACAATATCCAATTTGAAATATTATATAAAATAATTACCAATTATCAAAATCTGTTTCATCACCCAAATTGTTAAAATTCCTTCTGTTTCATTTTTAAATTTAAGTTTTCCACCCTTGCAGCTTTGAAGGTTCATTTCCAAACGAAAGATGATAAGGTAATTGAGATTATGCTTCATTTTGGATAATATCGATGTACCGTTGTGTTATGTTACCGTTATGTACCATATGTATGTTATAATCACATATGTAGTTAACACATTCATGTTGCGATTATGAGTACCTTTAGGTAAGATAAGATTAGATATAGCATTAAAGCCACCTGATGATGGGTTAGATGACTTCCTGTGTGATGACAACTTGAGATGGCAAGAGTTGAGAGACAGTTTGTAGAGTAGAGGAGTAGAGACTAGTTGAGAGATTGGTTGACAGGCTGGTTGAGAGACTGGTTGAGGGACTGGTTGAGAGACTGGTTTTGATCTACTGGTTGACAGACTGGTTGACAGGCTGGTTGACAGACTGGTTGAGAGACTAGTTGAGAGACTGGTTGACAGGCTGGTTGAGAGACTGGTTGACGGACTGGTTGAGAGACTGGTTTTGATCTACTGGTTTTGATCTACTGGTTGACAGACTGGTTGAGAGACTAGTTGAGAGCCAACTAGATGACAACTTCCTGTGTGATTGTAGATGGGCCAAATATAAAGAAAATATGCTGGGTTCAAGGTCTGATGGGGCCACATCCCCTACGGAAACTGCCACTGAAACTGAGGCTACAACTGAGGTAGTATTTTATGTAGAATATAGTTTTGCAGTAGTATGCTTTGCGTAGAATAATATATTGCTAATTTCTTGATTATATTGCTAGCTCCTAATCAATGTTAAGGAGTACCTTAGCTTGGATTTGTGAGCTCAGAAATTGTTGAGGGAGGTACACTATCACCGACAATAAACACTGAATAGTCACTTAGCACTGCTTGGAAATCTTTGTTAAAGTGACCTATCCAGTCATACCGCTTAATTTTTTTTACAGATAATCTTTGCTAATCTTTACAATCACTCTTCCTATTCGGAAAAGACAAATTGTTGTAATTTATCTAACTTAGCTGCATTTGATCCCTTCAATATATGTTGTAATAATTACCTTGCTTGAATTAATATTCACACTTGTATATCGTTAGAGAGACATGTAGCTCCACAGCACACCCTTGTAATGTTGATTATTACTTCATGTATCTCTCACCATCATTATGAGTTAACATTTACACATTTCTTGTACATTTCTGCTCACTCAATGTTGTAATATAATTATGTAACACCTAAATAGGTATCGCGTAGACCACCTCGAGCTAGTAGTCCGACTGAAACAGAAGCAACTACTGAAGTACCTAGCAAAACAGTTGATAATACGGCCTCCTCAGCCAGCCCTGGAAAGGTATTAACTAAATATATGCACTTCTCTCAAATCATTTCTGGAAAGTTGAAATACTATGTATACACACGAGCATTGCAGACTCAACAAAGTATGTACTACATGTGAAACTAAAATATCTCTGATAAAGAAATGTGTTTTTAACTTTGCATGTTAAAATAATTGTCTTAAATAATTTGTAGCTTTTAGTTATGTTGAATATAGTATTTTAGTCTTTTACCAGCTTCAACCCTTCAAGCAATTTGACCATTTGGAGTTGTCGCACTCTTGTGTGCATCAGCTCCTGTGTAATTAAAATAGCCTGAGAGCCATGCTAAGGTACAATGTGATTTAGAAGTGGTTGGAGTTTTTACCATAATGTTAGCACACCAAGAGACTGCAATGCACCAGGCTATCCAGCATCCAACCACCAGCCGAACCAACCAAATGATTGTTTGTATTTATATCTCCAAAGAAATGAATATTTTTACATCTTTGATGTCACTGGAGACTTCTTTGTTGTTGTAAAACTAATCACAAACCCAATACATGTACACATTTTCGTATAATTTCATATCTTTGCACAATTGTCTTTGCATCCATTTCTAGAAACGCTCTGGTGATACAACCAGTGCAACTAGTAGAGCTAGCCGTACTAGTAAAACTAGTAGAACTAGTAGAGGTCAAACGAGTGCCACTAGTAGGACTAGTACGGCTAGTAAATCTAGTGCCACTACTGCCCAAACTAAGGTAACGTCTACTCACTTTCACTACATATATATTTGGTGTGTCAGTATTATTTTTAGGTTGAGATCATGATTTATATGTTCAATATTGCAAAATCTCAGTTAATTGTGTAATATTAATCTTCCAGTTTCAGATATTTTGTCTGCTTTGTCAATCTGCTTCTTAAAACTAGCCAATCAGTCTTTCTAGTGGCGGTTAAGTATTATAATGAAACTTACTTATAATTGAAAGTTTAACCACTATTATATGCAGATGTAATTTATCTGTATCATCTCTATATAATCATGTTCTGTACTTTGTGACTAAAATGTTGAAACTTCAACTTTAATTCAGTTGAAACCGAATTAAATATTCTTAATTATTGAATATTCTGTATATTTGTGTTAGCCATTAGTCGTCCACTCACCCAATTTATAAATTAATATTACATACATGTAGTTTCTATCACAATAATTCAGCTGAATACAAAGTGTATCCAGATGAAGGCGAAGGCTGCCCACCTTTAAAAATATTAATTGCAATATTTGAAACACTTAACAAAATCTTTCATGTAAAATTTTGAATCCACATGCAATCATTGGCTAATAGCTTAAATATTTGTTTTACTTGTTTGCTGACATTTCTGCACATATATTTTACAAATTGTACACTTTATAAAATTGTGATGTTCTAGTCGCAACTTATTTTGGTTTGACAAAATAGATACATGTTATGTAAATAGGGAAATGCATTGCTAAACTATAATTTGAAATTGTGAGCACATTTTTGTAGTAATCTACTCTTTGTGGTGAGATGACAACTCCAAGTTAAATATTTAGTTTGTAGATACTTATTTGTGAGTGAATTTGTGTTTGCAGGCCTTTGCACAAGACAAACGTGTGTAACTACTACACATTCACAATATCAAGAGATATAAGGGTCTAGAATTTCTGTACGGAAACCTTTTAGCCTTTAACCAATTGTGGTTATCAATCAAATTGAAATCCAAACAATAATAATTACGTATTTAATATTATTTTTATGTTTGAATACTATAAATTCAGTGAAATTCCTTTTCAGTTCGGTCGCAGGGCCTATCGGCATGCCCTCCGATAGCGTTTCGGGACACCAAAACCTCAAACCCCACGAGTAAGCTAATGTCAAGGTAGCCGAATGAAAAGTAACTATACCATAAATGCTTAGTAGAACAAAATTTAAATAAACACCGTTAGAAAATATAATATAATCGGGTTTTACCTTTTCTTAAATATTCTTATTATTACATATTTAACCAATGGAATTAGATGTATGCCAAAGACATGTACAGCGTATTCAGAATCCAGTCTATCACACAAACAGAAAATCTGTATGGGACATCCATATCACGTACATATTACTTATACAACATGTACACAATATTACTGACTGTGTTAATGTGAGAATCGTAAACATCTTTACATTATTATTTTGATTCAACAATAGACTGATGATCACTTCATTTTCTTAGTTTGATTAATAGTGAGATGTATCGAGTTGCATGTATCCTTTGTTGCCAATGTAAAATATTTATTACATAAAAATTTGCAGCCCGGGAAAGCTGAAAGCACTGACGATGATGATGATGATGATACAACGACCGAAGCAACCACTGCTGTACCTGAGAAAAAGAAGCCTTCTGCTAAGAAGAAAGAAGATGACACAACAACGGAGGCTACTACCTCCAAAGATGTGAGATATAATTTAATATAATCTTACGTCAAGTAAATTGAATTATTTAAAGCCAACTACCTACATGTTTGAATCAGCTGTGCTTGTTCACAGCAATTCTAGATTTAAATTCAATTTCTCATTAAATTGGATATTTTATTCAAGCAGTTATTAGTGAGGGAAAATATATTACATCTCATATCACAACGACTACGTTTTTAAGATTTCAACAGCAATTTGTAGGAGTTATGTTCCTTCTACTGAGATTAGTTGGCTTGTAGGAGTTATGTTCCTTCTACTGAGATTAGTTGGCTTGTTTTTCATTAATAATGCAACATCAATGTTGTAAATATTGATTGATCGCTGCCATTGTAGGATGAAGATGATGAAGATGATGAAGATGATGATACGACCACGGCCTCAGCTGACCCTAAAAAGAAAGAGTATGTTGTTGTAATCATAATTACTATAATAAATTACTGTAGCTGTAATTAATCGAATATTTCTACCTATTCTAAACATTATCCCCTGCTGCTGGTGTTCATGTCCGGTTAGATATGGCAATCTGTCCGGAAATCTTATCCGGCAGTCTTATTTGGCGATCTTATCCGTATTTCATATATTGAAACAATGTATTCTATATTCCTACCATATGGTACAATGTGGTATTTTCTTTATCTATTTTCAGCAGCTATAATTGGATATAAATGTGCAATGTGTGGTGTGTCTTTCCTATCATTAAACTAAATCATCTTAACATTAAATTCACAAACTCAAATAGTTTTGTATAAATTTAAGGAAACTTGTAGATACAAAGTGGGGATCCATATGAGGACACAGTGATTTTCTAAATCGAGTACTAATATGTGTGAGAACTGTATAGAAAACTGTATATAATTTATTCATCTATAGCATCAAATGTCACTTTCTAACAACGAATGTGCAGCATTTCCATTTATCATTGCATAAGTGATGTAAGATTGTGAAATTATTATCTGCACATTATTTTTTGCCTACTACTACTACTTTCTGAATGGGCCTGTTGTGCTTTGTGGCACTCTAGAATTCCTCAACATTTATTTCTATTACTCTACAGTGAGACATCAGAAGATGACACAGAGACAGAAACAGGAGAGGATGACGATGAAGAAGATGATGATGATACAGCCAGTGAAGCTACAAAACCAGCAAAAGGAGGAAAGAAATAACCAGTACAGCTATTACACAACTAGATTGGGATGTTTTAGTAGCCGAGTAACACGGCCTGTAGCCTGAGATTAGTGGGGTTTTGGCCTTTGGGGTTGGGTGTCTGGAGTCGAGATTTTGGATTTTGGATCAGGCTGCTGCACACAGTTCCACTTGCCTACCCACAACTATTCTTATACTTTTATATCATTGCTATTTTATATATTTATAACTTATTGATAATTTTCTCACCCGCCACCGTAGACTCTGTTCCTGACTGATATATGTTTTGAAGTACCTCTAGACTATGAACTGCTTTAACTTAATTTTGAATCAACTGGTAACCTCGGCCAGATAAACTATAATATTGCTATGTAAACATAGGCATTTATAATTCATATTCAGAGAGTATGAGCAGGCGTAGAGATATATTAGAATCTAAGTGACAAGAGGCGGCAATTCCAGGTACATCTATTTGGACCATCTCGTTGGTAAATGTGGCAAGCACCAAGCAGACAGCAATTAGTTAGTTTGCGCTATCATGCCAATTATCTTGATGATATGATGCTCTTATGCATATAACATACGCCTCAAACAGCAATTGGTATGAAAAATATTTCACTTATATATAAGCTTCGTTTATAGTATACTCGTATACTATAGTGTTGCATATATTATTCTCCTGCAGTATTTCCCAGTACTCTTTGATATGGCCATGTTCTAGACATATTATATTAACACTAATCTAATCCTTTTGCTTTATAGATCTGTTATAATTATACTACAATATTTTATTTATTCGAGTAATTATAACTATATTTAGCTCATTTCATATTTATGTCATAAACTCGCCTAAAATGATTGTTGATGATTTCTTTTTTTCCAAGATCTTTACCTGTATCCAATATTTTGCAGACAAGAAATATAAATGTAATACTTGCTAGTATCAGTTAGACCGTTTATTACACTGGCCGCTGCTGGTGCTCTAAGACTGGCAATGATGATTACACTAATCTCATGTAAATACCGATATAAGAACTCAAGTTTTACCACAGGTTACACAGGTTTATGCGTTATTGCAATAGGATTTATAGTTTATATTCTCAATTGCCATTTCACATATTATAACATGCAGTAAATTATGTTTATATCATTGGCAGTAGGCAATAAATGACCAATGACATAGCAATTTTTTATAAAGGATTCCTATAACCAATATCAGAGATAAAATTGTAGAAGTTGCTCCCACCTTGTTACTCTTGTTGCGCATTTACTATACATGGAGTTGTCTACCCCCTCCATTTAACCGCTTTACTGCGCGCTATCAGCTGTTTCCCATAGCTCTGGTACTATTGGACTATTGGTTGCGTTGGGTTGATCTATATAACTTTGTTAGGCAGGCTATCCAACGCCCCCAAAATACTTCTTAATTCCTATTTCACAGGTTAATAAATTGCGATTCCACACTTCTATATTAATATATGAAGCGCTGACACGACACATGATATTACATTAATTATAATATTTTTATTTTAATTGACACAATTTTACTATTTCGTCAGCAATATCACAATCGTGAATCCAGACACGCAGACATTACTAAAATTTCCACCATTAACTTTGGGTAAATTTCACAGCAATTTTCTGGAGCTTAAACTTGAAGATGAAGTTGAGCTAGACCAAACGATATGAAATTATTGTTTTATAATACTAATAATTTATATTATGGCCTATTACATTTATTAATAGAATAGGAAGTATAATATAGCTATCATTTGAGCTATCATTGTATCAGTTTGAAATTATCTTTATATTAATAACAGAATTATTTCATACATTTCCAATTATTTCTATATTATTTAATAAAAGAATAACTCAGTAGAGTAGGCCTGTGCTGTGGTATTTAATTGTAAAATAAATTATAGTATGTAACATAGTATATAATTATCTTCAATATCAGAATATATGTGATAAAAAATGATTACATTTTAGGTATATATTAATTATAAATAATAATGATATAATTAGTAATGAAAGTTTTATTTCTATGGTTGAGCCAACAGTCGGTTTCTAGTCACTAGTTTGAGCTTTTGGTGGTGGGGGAAGGATAAAATAGAATGAAAGAGACTCACTCATTCTTTCATTAATCTCACCCACCCACCCCCAGGGTACTAACTAGTGAACAGAGGCCGCCAGTGGTTTAGCCCAGGGCAGGGGCGTACTGGGATGGGAATTTGACTTGGGCATTTTTCAGAGAA
>JAOQGN010326124.1:0-14385 GCA_027564295.1 Himantozoum antarcticum
TCCACATAGCATTGTTGCTGTATGCAACAACATATATTACTGCTAGAACATGATTGTAATAGTTGCAGACTATTTATTATATTTATGTACTGAGTTCTGAGCATGTAAAGAGAGAGCCAACCTAAGGCACTAATACGTACGATCAGACAACTCCTGAGAACTAGGTAATCAAAATAATTAAAATATAATGAGGTATTAATAAAGGTAACCAAAAGTAAAACACAAAACAATTGGATTTTTCAGTTGTTGAAAAATCCAATTGTTTGTATTTTACTTTTGGTTACCTTAATGAATACCTTATTATGCCTTAATTACTTTTATTACCTAGTTCTCAGGAGTTGTCTGATCGTGCGTATTAGTGTCTTAGGTTGGCTCTCTTTTTACATGCTTAGAACTGAGTACATAAATATAATAATTATTATTAGTCTCAAAACTGGTATTATTGTCTATTTTAGAGCAATACAAGTAAAAATAATGTCAGAATGTGCCAAAAATAGCATAAACTTGGAAGCAAATATAGGAGGAATTTAGGGTGGAAAAAAGGAAATAGGGTTAAAAAACAGAAACAAATCACAGGAAAGTTGAGGATTCCAAAGTGGAAGCACTGGTCAATACCTTTGTAGTTTGTATGCAATGCAATACCCAAGGCTATACCATGTGGTGCATGCAATAGTTGGTGCAGTAATAAGAGTTAAGCTGACAGCGTATGCACTAGTTGGTGTGTTGTACAATTGCAGTGCAATTTCTAGTGCGCTCAATTATTGACCCCAGACCGGATTTACAGCTTAATAAATGTATCACAATCTTCTGACAAATTATACAGATGATTAAAGTTGTTCTGAAGTTTTTTTTTGTACAAGTCCAATATAATGGATTGTCCAATATCTTCAATTTAAATAGAAAATAAAATTACCAGTATAAATATATCAAGTGAAGCCAAATGAAGTCTTGGTATATGATGTACAATTTGAACACCACAAAATGGAAGTGGAATGTGCAATTCTTACTGATTATAACTTGATACTGAAAACACCCGTCATTGAGAATAAGTTGACAGGATGGGTTTGTCCTCTTGGTGGGATTATTTCCAAACTCGTATTTTTTTATGAACAGTGAAAAAGGAGCCCACAATTCTGGCAATCCACATGATCCACTCTGACAATAAATTTCCATGCGCTTATGTTATAGCAATGTTTTATAGCCGTATCCATATCCAGCTGCAAATAGAAGCTGATCAATCAAGTCAAATCTGATTGGACTCTTTTCATCCTTATTTTCCCCATATAGAAACAGGAACCGTGAGTAACAAGCAAATAAATTTATACACACCCTTTTAACTGAGGTTTGATGTCTCTGTTGAAAGGATTGGCAACCTTTTTCTTTTTGTTGCATAATAATGTAATCTATCACCACTAGTCCTACAATGTGACAAATAAATACATGTGTTGTTTATATTTATGCTAATTTTCTGTTGTGTTCAGGTACAAGATGCACAGGCCACTATGAGACTATACACAATGGTGAGAGAGAAATGGGAGAAATCCATAAATGAAAGACACAGACTCAACAAATATAATCGTGAAAAGTTGAGTAAGAAAACAAAAAGTGAAAAGTTGCTTAAGAAAGAAAAGAGTGAATCAAAACATGAGGAAACTAATGCTGATGAATCATGACGAACGTTCTACATCAAGTAACCCAAAGTTTTATAGATTATAGGAATTTGTATAGCGGCATTACTATGTCTATAATAGCATGCCAGGTTTATTTTGTACATGGACTACATGGACATGATTATTATGATAACATTCTATGATTTCATCATCATGACTTTGTAATGAAATGATACTAACAATAAAAATAATATAAAATTCAAATCCAGGTAATAATTCTTTTTATTTAAATAATTTTTATATATATTGATTTGATATATATATTACGATACGTTATATAATATTCATTTGAAAATTCAATGCCTATTTGTAATCAAGTTTTCACCTTTACTGTTTTAACATTACATTACAGCAAAAGTTTTAAGATATTTAGATCCATATTACCAGCGGAAGAGTTAGCTTCTCTTTAAAGGACCTGAAATTCAGGCAACTCCTCCACCGGTAATATGGATCTCAATCTCTTAAAAAAATGTTAAGTCTGAATTTCAAGTCCTTTAGAGAGAAGCTATATACTCTCGAATGTCATGCATCTTTCGTACAATTACTTACTGAAATAATTTCCCTTGGGCAAATAGCCGAGTGTGCCTTGCTGAGAGATTGAGGGATACGATACTAATCGTCTCATCTGTCATGCAATCGGATTACAAGGTGAATAATAAAGTACACAAGGATTCAGTTTGCTACTCTATCTTGAATATATTTAACAGACAATAATAATGTTATTAATTGCCATCTTACTTGTTAGACTAATCTAGATAATAATCTTCTCCGTATTATACTTATTTCTTATAACTATATATGGAACACGCAGTTAGTAACTCAGCAAAGCAACATTTACGTATATTATGAAAGTTTAATCATGCTGGCAAGTTGTGTGAACACAAAAATTGGAGAGGAAACTGATTTGCACAATATAAATGTTATTCGGAGCAAAACGTATATATGTAATATTGTAATAGCAATAAATAAATATAATTGGCGAAACAAAGCACAATGCTGCCCAGTAGCTTTGACTGAAATCTGTGCACTATTTGAAAAGTAAATTCGCTGCAAACATCATTGCACTGTATTAGACTGTGCTTTACGACAAACCCTTCTGTATTAGACGGTGCTTTACGACAAACCCTTCTGTATTAGACTTCTTTACGACACATCCTTCTGTATTAGACGTGCTTTACGACAAACCCTTTTGTATTAACTAGACTGTGCTCTGCGACAAATTATTTTTAGTGATATGAATTGAGGACGAAATGCTGACATTGCTACCCACAAGTTGTGGGTAGCAATGTCAGAATGGCCACAAGATACTGCACAAACCAAATTATTGAAAAAGCGAGAAAAATAAACCACTTCAGCATAACTGTAGTTTGCAAATGATATACAGTGAACTGAAAATTGAATTGGTGAATTGAAAAAGGACTCAATTTTGCCATTTTGGAATTTCCTTATATGACTTGTGTAATATATTGGTAGTTAATCATCTACTTAACTTCGTTGAGCACGAAATATACCCAACTGCACACGGTTTTTGACTGCCACAAAGCTCCTGTTCAGATAAAGTCAGTCACAGACAGTTCCAGGAATAGGGACTTTTGGCAATTCGACTTGAGTTTTCAACAAATTCTGACCTTTTTGAATTCATCGATTAAGTTAAAACTAATACGGAGAATAACTAACATGTAAGAAACAATTAGATGCTTGATTCTGTAAATGTACATTATTATTAATTGGAACTGGAGCGAGGCAACTCCAACAAAGCTGACACCAACACAAGACATTCTTCATCTTCCAGTGGAACGTTAATGTGAATGACATGTGTAATTGTTTTTGATCTTATCTATGATAATGAAAGTTGTATTTAGATTTAGTCTGGTTGTTGCAGTTACATTTTGACTGTTGTGTTGTGGGTGATGTAGACCAAATCGTGCAGTATTAATGACAGTAAGTGGAGCTTGTCAAAGATATGTATCGTTACATAATAATTAAAATGTACAAATTGGTGGAGTCTTGATTCCTCATGATGGATGTCGTACAGGTTGGGGCAGTCTTGGTTCATCACAGTAATAGTATATATATAATGTTGGTGCAGTAACCTAATCACTGTCATCGGAAGACTCGCTAAGTCGTAAATCTTGACCTACAAAACAAATTTGTGTAACTAAATGTAGATTAGCAGAAGGTGGGAGTTGCCCTGCTCTATTTGGCTATCAGATATGGAATAGTATTGACAGTCACCGTGTATATAATCAGTTGTACATAGACCGTATTTACACCCACTGTGATGCTTAGTTAAGAACGCATTTTCCGGTCGTTACAGATTCTAGATCTTACATATGGACCTTCTTTGGATCACATCATCACAAGATAGAAATTGCCAAGGTGATTTGCCTTAGTATAAAAAAGCCTCGACCAATATTTCAATTTACAATTTTTCTAAACACTGGCCCACCGGTCGTATGGGATTGTTTACGTCCGGTGGACCAATCTAAGAGTCTTTAGCCCACAAATAAGAAAGTGTGCTGCACTCTGGGGAGGTTGAATACTGCTATTAAATAGTACTGTCAAGATAAGATAAATAGCATCCATCAGTTAGCACCAGCTGGATGGTATTTCGCATATAAATTAGGTCGGCTACTCGGATCAACTTCGAAAGTTCCTTACCACTCCACAATGGGTCACTCAGAAGTGTGTAATCCGGTCGACATTGTCTAGATTCTATACACAATATTTAATGATGAAACACGTCTAGTAGGTATAATAAACATGACAAACATTTTCACAAATGAATTGTTCGTGTAGAATATAGAATAGCAATGTTATTAGCTCAAGAATATAGAAAACCAAGTTACTATAAAGCAATAATGTGTATGTAGCACAGTAGCAGCAACTACCAAATACAATTACAGCGAGTATGACACATTTATATAGTACAATTAAGATAATTATATAATAATAGGTTTTCTGCGTAGCTGTGAGTGCACAGTGTATACTACATGGCTTTAATACAAAGCACTCAATCCCATATATTATTTTTTCCAGAGTTGCTGAGGTTTTGACTTATTGCTGTCTAACTGAAACTCTATTAGAAATGATGTGACAAATTAAGTGAACATCTGATGTAATTATAAAAATTTTAATTAATTTTATGTACTCAAGTGTGTATCTTTTGATATTGTAAGTCATTCATTGAAAACATGAAGCAGCCGTTAACTGTTGCTATAGGCTAAAGGATTATGATTAGTTGTTTGGGATTATCAAGGTAATTAGCCAATCATTTGAAACCAACATTTAAACCTGGCTGGATCTAAGCATCGCCTGTCATACAAATGCTGGTGAAAGAAGATAACAGACATTTCCAGGAAGGCAGGAGAGTCTTCTATGAGCATGAAAAGTAAGTGCACAGTTATACATTACATGTTGGTGCCTTTGTTAGCAACTACAGTAAAATTAGATTTGCGAATTTAGAAATAGTAGACCTTGCGGAATCTACATAATAACAGTAATTAATATGGGAATACATAAAACAGATGTATGATGTCTAACAATGCATTGGTACTATATTAAGCCTAAGTATCGCTGTGCTAATTTTTGCAGCAATGATTAGCCTAGATTAGCAAAGGTTAAATAATCATACTGCGGCTGTTTGGTGTATTATTTACGGTGAAGAGAGGCTGCGAGATACAGTAAACCCATGAATCATTTGTGTATCATTAAAAGTGTTAACATCTTAACGATGTTATAATTGATATATTAGCAGCAGGTAAATTTGTTTGCTACAGTATATATTACTATTACCAGTACTAGGTGAAGATAAGTTAGGCTTATGTTACATAATACGGGATATGCTAGCAGTAGATTTGGTGAGCATAGCATAACTATGGACAAGTCAAACAGAAAAGGAAAGGTAAAACGTAATTATGTTTCTTGGAAATGGGAGTCGCTTAGATTCAGGTTTTCCAGAGACTTTTCCAGCATATTTATTTATATCCCATAGACCTGTTATAGTAATGATGTATAGTAACTATAGTAACTAACTCTATAACAGATAAACTTACGTCTACCATTCTAATAATATGCTATATGTAAAATGTAAAACGTAAAACGAAAGAGGGGAGAGGAATCGGTATTATTAATAATCCATAAATCATGGTTTGTTGACAACATGTATTCATTTCCCACAACAAAGTGTGGCAATACATTAATTCTGAATGGCAACTTTGATATAAAGTGACAAAAGTACATGTATGTTGTAGAGAGCCCGCAAGAGCTAGAGAGACGATATGGAGAATGAATGCAATGCAGCAGGATGTGTATATAATAACATAACGACAGCCGCGGGAGTTGGGGCTGGTGTGGCTGGCCACTATCATCTCCTGGAAACGTTTACATACGAAATACCAGTGACTATAGTAGAAGTAATGATGGCAGTTGCAATACTGTTTGGAAATGGTCTGGTTATAGCTGCCTATATATCAGATAGAAAACTTCGGACAGTCAGCAATTTTTTTCTAGTCAACCTTGTCATAGCTGACTTCATAGTGGGTGTGACGTTGCCAATAAGCTGCAGTATATACTTTATACCATACTCGCAACGTACAAGCTGGCTATGCATTCTACAGTTCTCCATTATTGGTAAGTTATTTTGTCTGAATTGCATAATTTTTAAACCATGCTTCTTACCAAATAGGGAATAGCAGCAATTACTTGGTTGTAGTAAAACATCCATGTCTGGATGTTTTGTTTATCGCAGGTGCTCCCTGAATTGGAGCCAAGTCTTTTTGGGGAAGACAGGTTACATGTTTGAAATTTAAGTAGCAAACCAAAATGCCCGCCAAAATGTAGTACTGCTGTTACTCCAGTAACAGTATTACTAACTGTGTGTGCTAATATAGGGAGGGTCAGTGAAGTAAAATAATTTAGCAGCAACCTAACTGAAAACATAATAAGCAAAACTAAAGAAACCACCACCATGGGCATGAATAAAACAAAAACTCAACCTGAAACCACGACTGGATTTCATTACGAACCAAAATGTGTAAAAAAGGTTTTCCACCAAATAGAACCTTGAAAAATAAAATAAGTGACATTGATAGCCCTTTGATGATCGCCAATTAAAATTGTGCAATTGAGGAAAAAAGAGCTTCTATTTAGCTCATTACACCAAATAATCACATCCGAATTAGGCAAGATAGGAGAACTATTAAGATTATAATGATAGCATAGCACTGGATAGCAATTAGCATAAGACAAGAGATGAGTGGATGCACCATTAGCAGTCAGGTATGCTATGGACAGTTTGCAACATAATTATGCTGCTGCGTCATAAATCGAAATATCAATTAACTCTTAGGGCATCTCGACTGCTGTTGTGTGATATGAGCCCCATAAATGCACTTTTCATCTCAAATTTACGTTTTATTTTTTGGTGATGAAATGGATTTAGCAACACAGAAAAACACTTGTTTCAGCAATTTTGGGATGTCGTTGACAGATATTTCATCTAGAATTACCGACAGGAAGGTTCCCACATTATCCGTACATATATAAACTCAAATAATATACTTTTGGAGTAGTTCCTTAGAGGTTGAACTAGAGGTATTCAAATAGATCAATGTAACTTTTAAGATTATGAGCCGAATGGAGACTGGATTGTTATCAAATAGCACGCTGCATGTGTACAATAAATTTTGCTTATAGTATTGCAATGTATTTTGAGATAATTAGATAATTTTACTGATATAACGCTAGACAATCTGTAGCATTTACGTAATTGCTAAAGAATATTACTAAACTAATTTCAATTATATCTAAAAAATCACGGGCCCCACTTCTAAAGGTATTGGAAGTGATCTCACACAATCCAGGGTGAATGGGCTCTGGAGTAGATTAAATGGACGTCAGTCCATGCACGATAAGTCAATAATCTTAAGTTGTTTTTTTAAGTTACCAGTACCACTCAATATGAACATACAGATTTAATGGCCAATGTAAATAATAAACCATGTTACTAATAAATTACTGGATCTGGCACATCATTTTATGTCATTGTGTATGGCTATAATACTGAATGGCTATAGTACTGTATGGCTATAATACTGGTTCTTTATGGTACGCTAGCATACATAAACGCTAGCATACATAAACGGTGTCTTTTTATCATATTTAAATATCATAATAGATTGCAAAATATAAATTCACACATCATTGGTCAGCTTTGCCATTGTTATACTAATCTAGCAGGAAACAGTTTGTCAATAATTTACGTGATTTCAAGTCATCATCGGCGGGTAGAGCAAGATTTCATCAGCATGAATTGTGGGCGAATACTGTTGGAGCAGAAAGCCTACATAGTTATAATAGCAGCTAATATTTTTTATTTAAACATCTGCGTGTTACTCAAAATATCATGATATCCTCAGAAACGTGCAACAATACCATAAATTATTTTAAGAAAAATCAGACGATTTGTAGAGTTGTTCCGGAATTGACAAAGTATGTATGAGAAAGCTTGATAAATTAACTTCAAATATGTGGAATATCTGTCTGGATATTTTTATCCCGCAGAAGGTGACATATACGTACCCGTTAGATCAATATTAATATCACACAATGACCGATGTATATTCCGATTGCTAGTTACACCTACTACCCTTCAAAAGTCGAACTGGCTGCTGACTGGTGGGAATAAAGAAGAGTCGGTAGAAGAAGAAAAGCTAGTCACATCAAACCTTGAATGAACCAAAAATGCCACCCAAATACTATTTTTTGTGTTGTATATGTTGTCTCGTAAGGGCCTTTGGGCAAGGCCTTGAACCAGAAATTTACATGGGTGTTCTCCAGCCCTACACCGAGGGCAAATCTGGCACCGTATATGGCAGCCTTGGCTTATACAAGTGACGTATATGCGGCCTTGGCTTATACAGGTGACGTATGCGGCGGCCTTGGCTTATACAGGTGACGTATACGGCGGCCTTGGCTTCGGCTACAATACTTTCTCACTTGTGAGAGAACTAACTTTATATAACAGAACTCGTTTGTATATTGCAGCTGTACCGCTGGGAAGCAGCACGCTGTGCCTCTTGCTAATCACAGTTGAGAGATACCTATCAGTGGTCAATCCATTTCACCACCAGCAAATATTCACCAAGTTCAGGAGATACATTCTAGTTGCCATATCGTGGGCATTGGCAACCCTTATCATGGGCATAATACCATTTGCATTAACAAAATCCAGTCATACACACATCACACAGAAGGTACGTTCACTGAATTCACCGGCGGGCCACATTTACTGGTTGGTATATACGGTCAATGTCCACCTCATTTTTTAAAAGTCAAATGCCCAGTGTTGTCTAAAATAACGGTTTTAAATGTACAACTCAATTCTCACAGACAATGTTTTAACAATGGTGTCGGATGATAAACAGCTAAATATCTCAACCGGTACACGTAGATATTGGCATATCATATGCAACAACTTATGAAGTCACTGTAAATATAGATACATTTAAGCAGTACGTATCCGTTCTATGCTTGTTATACAGATCTTGATGGTCTTCAACAAACTATTTTTGCGCGAGTTATTTATGGGCGCAACAAATGTTATCTTCTAATTAAATTTTCTGTCAACGGAAATTAATTGAGATCGAACAGTTGGTTGACATAGTACGATGTCAGGTTTGGTTGTTCAAATTAACACATTTATTTTATTTAAAAAGGGTAATATTTTGTGATTTTATAATGAGTTGAGCCTCCAAATTTGAACGGCTTGCTGACCTAACGGCTTGCTGACCTAACGGCTTGCCGACAGGAACCTTGCTCAGCATATTCAGCCAAAGAGGGTTTGCTGTCACGCTGGATCTTTGAATAATTCATCTCATCTTATAAATTAGCTAATCTGAATTGGTTCTCAGGTTTATTTCATGTAGCAAAAGTTGGTCAATGGATATGACCTTACAATATAATACTTCCTGTTTATTTATAGGCCGATTGCGACATGACGAGGGTAATACCCTTTCAATACTGGGCATACGTCGTCCTACCGTTGGCTTATGTATTGTTTGGCAGCGTAATTACAATTTATATGAAGATCCTGAGCGTAGCAAGACATCAGATTAAAAGTATTGAATTATTGGTTCTCCAGGTATGTTGTAATACATGTTGGCAATTAGTAATCTCATATCAGCTTTAGTTTTGATGATAACTAACATGGTCATTACCTGTATCCCTTACAATAGCCGATGGCTATTAAGACAATAATCTCCATGTGTAGGACTAGCTGAAGCGTGTAAATCACTCAGCCACAGAAAAGGATGAATTAACGTTGTTCTAAACATTCCAGTTCCTCAGTTGATTTATGTAACCGTCACGACAGCTACTATTATTGCTGTGTCATACAATGAAATACAGGTACTCCACTTTCACAAATTTATACAAACAATAGTTTTAGGCTGGTATTTGTTATAATTAATATGTGACCTCGGCTGTAATTACAATAGTATTACAATTATATTATACATGTAGTTGTATTATGTACTATTATTATGATTGTATTAGCTGGTATTTATGATGTTTTTGTGGATCAGCAGTAACTTCTGGATTGCTTTTTTTCAACATTAATTAGCATTATAACAAAATTTGTCATTATCTATTGAAAATGTTCTTGTACCTTGGACCAGGATCCTCAAACAACACCTTAGGCACCAATCCTCACATTAGACAAAGAATTTAAATTAGTATACTTGTCATTGCCCGTTACATTGTGTCAATATTTCACGTTTTGTGTGTTGCCTATTAGGTTTCTGTGAGTGACAAGAAAAACATACAGAACGTGAGGCTAGCCCGCACCGGCTTTATACTTCTCGGCCTCTTCATCATCTGTTGGCTACCAATTACAATCAGTCTTACAATCACGGTGGTTACAAATTACAGAGACAGTAAGTTTATACATGTATATATCACCCAACTGATTTCTTAGTTATGTCGCTGACAGCGGCTTACTATTATTAGGCATTGCAGTGAGGCAGCCTGAAAATCTTTCAGATCAAGAAAGACCTTAATTGCATATGCCTTCTACATGTGGAACATCAAAATTCGTAGATCAGCTTTCGCCTTCGTTGAAAAATTCTCCAGAGGTTTATGATGATTTAATTGGTTAAAGTGCTGCTGCTTGGCTGCTGCTTGGCTGTTGCTAGAACTTGTTAGTACTGTCACTGTCACTCGGATGACAATAACATATCTGCACACTTTCGATATTCAAATTTAGTTATGTTTTTATCAACATTGATGGCAGGTTTGTAAGTAAACCAATAGCATGTTAAGTTAGCCCAATCTCTTCTAGGGAGACTTCGGCCTAAGAGGTTAGGTAAGCATTGGTGCAAGTCTGTTGATAAGTAGGCCTACATTACCATTAAATGAGCCGGTGTATTGTGGTTTAACCAGAAGCATGTGCTATCCATATCACCAGCCCTTGGAAACCACTTTCCGCCGGATCAACTGTAGTTGTCCATCATTTAAGCTCATTAGTAGTGCTGATATCCGATGAAATTCAGAAAAACCCACATTTTTATGGCATCGCATTATAAATGAGTAATTTATAAGACTAATAGCTTAGCTTGGGTTAGTCGGCCGATTTGTCTAAAACTGATATTATTCATGTCTCTTGTGTTAATTTTGACATTAATTACGATTCATTAGACAATATTAAAGGGAAGTGTACAAGTTCGTATCTTGCAAACCATAAATCATTTTAAGTCCTAACTAGGTGATGGACAGTTACTAAGTTTTCAAATTTTACTCCATTCTAAATAAAGTGATCTTGATCTAAAGCACATGCAGAATGTATCTGTGAGGCATCCAAAAGGTATGCTGTACAACATCAAGTAGTATCTTACAGTTTTGCTGATTAGTTAGAAAACTGTTTATATATTTGTGTGGTCCAGTCTGTTTCTGAAGAGTTTCAACAACTGTCAAAAATTAAAAATATCATGAAACTTTGCTAAACTTGAGCTATTTGTTACAATTCGTGAATAATTAGATGTATGACAATTAGAATGTGTGTTTATAGATAGAGATTGTAAGGCATGGCACATTGATCTGAATTGCCAAATCGGCTGTAATATTTTGGCTAAATCCGCCTACTTTTGCTAAATACAATAGAATTATAGGTATTGCATTATAGACAAAAAATAAAATTATTTATACAGCAAATGTTCATAACCCTACAATAAAGACAATGAAGTACACTTTTTTCGATCAAATGTGCTAGAATCACGTATAAATTATTATACATGTACGTGAGAATGTGATACTATTATTATTGTAGATCAAGCTTTGACAATAGCTAGAATAGCGTCCATGGTGCTTGCCCCAGCAAGCTCTGCCATAAATCCTATAATCTATGCAGCAAGGATACGAAGATTTAAAATCAGAATTAAAAGAATATTACATTTGCCAATAAGCAGCTCTGACAAATATGACACATATGAAATCCGGCAAAGCTTTAGGGTTAAGAGAACAGTAGCGGCAAGTCCTGTCAAGAAGATGGTTGAACCAGTTGTTAGTATTGACTCGGGAGTTGGTGCCTCCAATGATGACGATTCTGAGGAAATTTGTATGGAACCAACAGATATATATGATCATTTTAGACATCGAGCTCTGTCGAGGATAAGTGAATCTCCAGAAAACCAAAGTCAATTAGGCAGCTCCAGTAGACTTCAAACTGGTACAGAATCAACCACTGATACCAGAAGATCAAGTGTTAGCTACTCAACAGGGAGACGCAAGAGTGAAGTAGACATTCCCAGCATTCATAGGAAGGTAAAACCTCCTCAGTTCTTAGACTTACCAAATACTACACGAGATCAAAGCTACGTCACCAAGACCAGTTATACGGAAGAGCACAGCAGCACCACAGTCTATGACAATATCCCTAGTCCTTATATGCGTGTAAAGACACCCAGTAGATCAAATAACAGGGTCATGACTCCAGGACAGAGAAATTCTACGGCAAGCATCATATGTGCCGAGCCTATCATCATAGACTGTGACGATAAGAGTGAGTACTTCAGGTTAGTAGTACGACGAACAGTGAGAGACTGCTCTGACTCTGAATCGGAGTCAGATTGTGACAAATCAAAACCTAAAACCAAAATGAAGTCATTTACCAATGAGGGCTTGGACTCGAACACGACACCGGAACCTTGCGTTGAGGCAGGGACGCCAGATGGTCTTCCCAAACGACTACTAACACCAACACCCGGCGGTTCGAGGGCATCTACTTTAGAAAGAAATCCTAGGATTACCAATATTCACCATCAGAGATCCGCATCAGGGTTATCTGCAAGCTCGGTGGGTATCGCATTAGACAATGATGATATACAGTTTGAGATAACAAATACAAACACAAGTAGTAAGAGAATGAATAGGTTTATGCAGCTAAGTCAAGCATCATTGCAGAGACGACAAAAGAAGCAACAGAAATCAGATGTGGAGGAGTCAGACGGGTACTCTGCAGAGCCAAGTACACTCCAGGGACAGAAGAATAAGGTAGCGCCACCATTAAACTTTGTAAGGGATATTTGGGACGGTACACTCCGACGGTTAAGGAGATCGGGAAGATCAAAAGCACTACTCAGAAAAGACAAAGATGTCAGTGTAACTTCTCCGAGTAAAAAGCTGAGTAGACAACTGAGCCACAGTCTGACGGATATATCACAAATGTCACAAATGTCAATGCCGACTGTCACTGGAGTTGTCCATCAGAGAAGTAGGTCAGCTTTAGCAGCTAATGAAGTATATATAACATCGCACAGCTCTAGTTCCCCAGAGGAAACAGCACTAACCATATCCCCAAGAATACAGTCTAAAAGTCAAAGGTCCTCATTACATATAGATATAAATGAACATTTGACGGATAACAACAGGTTATCAGCAGGAAACCAGTATACCAATGTGCTACCCAAATTAGTGACACCCGCTACACACCAACATATCAAAACTACAACCCAACACAAGAGAACACGAGTAGCTAGTTGGTCACACAATCACAACGACAGTGAGACACAAGAGTATGCGGGAGTGGCCCAACATGTTAGAAATCATGACAATAACAATTACAATACCTTGCAAATCCCAACTGACAACATAAGTAGGATGAGTGGCAGTGGTAACACTGCTACAGATCCTGAAACACCTAATGAGACCATACAGAGGTCACCAACTTCCGCTCCACATACTACAAGAGACTTTGGAGTTTTCCGCGAAAGCTTTGTTCGCCATCAACATCATCACAAAGTGAAAACATGTTCAATCCCCAGCTACTACAAGGGTGGTAGTGGTAGTCGAGTAAATGAAGAGCAAGCAATGACTGATGTTATGTTACCTGTCAAACTGCGACTACCAGGTGGCATAGAACAAGATATTATGTTGACAAAACAGGATATTTACGGTAACTATTACAAACCAAAAAGACGACGTAAATCAAATGATGTAACATTAAAGAGAAAAAGAAGTATGTCCCAGCCAAACCTAAATGTTAGAAATTTTGCTAGATGACAGTAAATCTGCTAACCACAAACAAAGACATTATTACAATTATTGCTAATCCTGTGATCTTCTTTAATAATTATTGAAATACATGTATTTATCCTCATGTGAATTGATTGCGTAATAAATATTATTGTCAATTAAAAGTATTAATTTTGCAAGACCAAAT